>JANIWO010000027.1:0-149889 GCA_030555675.1 Vanderwaltozyma tropicalis
GAACCAGAAACTACAGTGGTAGTGATTGGAGCTGGAACAGATTCACCAGCAGAGACTTGGTAGGTAGTAGATGTGGTGACAGCCTTACCCTCAGAGTCGGTGGTGGTGTAGAAGGAGGTGATTTCAGAGGAAGCAGGTGATTCTTCAACAGAAGTGGAGACTTGGATCGGATTGGTAGTGGTATGGCTGGTTGCATCACTTTCAGAATCCGTGATAGAGTAGGTTGTAACAAATTCAGAACCTGAGGTGAAGCTGGAAAGCGTAGCTATTTGAGATTGAGTTATTCGACTAGTGATGAATGATGAATGAGAGATCACAGAAGTTCTAGTAGAAGCAAATTCTATGGCATCGACTGACAAATAAATGGAATGTGTTGTACTATAGTGATTACATGATGATGAAACTGAAACTGAACTAAAGCCACTACTTTGCCGCGTTGACGAAGTTCCAGTGACACTAGAAGAAACATTACCATAACTAAATGAGCTAACTTCGGATAAGGTGGAAAAGTCCCATAAAGATGAAATAGCTGGCACTGTAACAATTGGACTTTCCTTGGTTGAATGAGATTCAAACAGTTCAATGGTATTGGTTGTAACATTACCTTCAGAGTCGGTGCTGGTGTAAGTGGAAACAATTTCAGAGACAGCAGTAGATTCTTCAGCAGAGGCTTCATTAGAGTTTTTGATAAAGGATTCAGTAGAAACTTCAATAGAGGATTCATTAGATACTTGAGTTGAAGATGTTCCTGCGATCAAAGTAATTGTTCCGGTAGTTGCACTGCCAAGGGAGTCTGTAATAGTATAGTTAGCGGCTTCGTCAGAAACTGTACCAGAGAAATCAAAGGAGGGTGTTAGAACTATTGTAGTTTCTTCATTTATAGATCCTACTGAAGATTGGTGGGAGGAATAACTTACCATATCATTGCCACCTAAAACATAAACGACAACTTCGGTTTCAAAACCATCATCATCCGATCTTGTTTCGGTGTATTCACCAAAAGTTGTCTTTGCACCAGTATAATCTGGCACATACGAAGTGGTCGTGGTAATATACAACGGTTTCGCAATATAATAAATCACTTTGGTTGTCTCGTTACCAAGATCATCAGTGGTGGTCGTGCTATATGTAGAGAATACAGTTATCGATCTTGTTGACCAAATTGAGTAACTTGTTGAAGAAATAATATTTACAGAAGTGCTAACAAAATAAATTGTTTCTGTTGTTTCTTCCCCGTCAGTACCAACAAAAGTAAAAACATCTGTAGAGTAAGTACCAGGTTCCCCTATACCATAATTAATAGATGTTGATGTAGTATCACGTATTGGTGTATAAACATAATAAATAGTTTGAGTGGTTTCATTACCATCAAGCCCAACAGTAGTAGTTACTGTAGTATACCTGAAAGTGTATCCGGCATTCCAATAAGTATAACTAGTTGATGTCTCTTCACGTAAAGGTTTACGGACAAAATAAGTAATTTTGGTAGTCTCACTCCCTTTATCATCAGTATAAGTGGATACCAAAGTAGAATATGTTGTGGTGGAAGGCACTTTCTCAGCAGTAAATTCAGTCGTTAATAACTCTCTAATAGGAGTCCTCATATAGTAAATTGTTTCTGTATAAACATAATCACCATTGGTAAAAGTTCCAACAGCTGTTGAATATACAGAAGAAAAAGAATTAGACCATCCAGTAAATACTGTAGATGTTACTACAATATTTGGTGTCCCAACAATATAGGTAAGTTTAGTAGTTACATATCCATCTAAACCAGTGAAAAGTTTGGTAACAGTTGAAAGAGTTGTTGTAAAATTATCTTTCCAGCTAGTAGTTGTAGTAGTAGTGGATACACGATAAGGTGTATAAACAAAATATACAGTTTCAGTTGTATCAAATCCATCAGTACCCGTTACACTTGTGATTATTGTGGAATAAGTTTCGGTCCCATTTTCTAGCCAAGGCAAATATTTTGTAGATGTTGTCATACGTATAGGTGTTTCAACGAAAAAAATAGTGTAAGACCAAGCACCAAACCAACTTTCTGAATAACCCATGCTAGTAGTCACTTTTGTTAAAAATGTCGAAGTGTAAGAACCACCCCATGGCACATAAGATATGTGCTCTGTTGTGATAGGAGTAGCAAGGTAGTAAATTGTAGTGCTTTTGATCACTGTCGTAGACATTAACGTAATATAAGTACCGGTCCATGATGTAAATACGGTACTTAACAAGGTTGGTGTGTTAGTAGCAACATAGTAAATACTGATAGTTGTATCCTCTCCGTCTGCACCACGATATGTACTTAAGAGAGTAGAAATCGTAGAAGCTGAAATAGAACTACTACCAGACACAGGGAAAAACTCAGTAGAATACGTTACATGTTTTGGTGTATACAAATAATAAAGTGTTTCAGTGGTCTCGTTTCCTAAATAGTCAGTTGTGGTAAAAATATAGCTTGAGTAGGTACTAGTCATACTACTTGACCAATAGGTGTAAGAAGAAATTGTAGATCTACGGGCTGGGGTTTCTAAAACAATGACAGATATGGTCCAAAGAGCTAAAAAGTTACCAATATAACCATATGATGTGTAAGTACTGGTAGTTAATAAAGTAGTGTATGAACCTTCCCAAGGAGTATAACTTGTACTAGCCTTCAAATAAGGTGTCTTCACAATATAAACAGTTACAGTCACAACTTCGTCTGAATCAATTGCAGTAGTCGTAAAAGTAGAAGCAGTAGTAGCATAAGTATTTGTCCATTCAGTATAACTTGTGCTTAAAGCCTTATTTATTGGAAGAGCAACATATATCTGTACTAAATATGAGAAATGATCAGATGCACCTGTTGAAACAGTTCTTGTAGCTGTAGTCTTAGCGACGGTACCTGAAAATGTACCTTGACTAAACAACGTAGTAGAATAAGTAGAAGCTGGAGTATAAACGTAGTAAATTGTTTCCGTGGTTTCATTACCAACATAATCTGTTGTAGTGCTTGTCTTAGTAGATAATAAATTTGTTTTTCCACTCCAAGCAAGAGTGCTTGAAAGAGAAGTATTTCTAATCGGTGTCTCCAAAATATAAACTGGATACAACCATAGACCGAAAAAGATAAAAAAGAAACCCCAAGATAAAGTATAACCATTTTTGAAATAAGTAGTATATGTACCAGTCCAAGGTGTAGTAACCCAATGACCCCAAGGTGTTGGTGTTTCCACATGATAAACTGTAACGATAGTACTAGTACCATCACGACCTAACACAGTAGTTAGGTCGATTGAATAAGTTAAAGTATAAAACCCTGTCCATGGAGCAGTGGTAGTAGTTTCGAATAGAGCTGTTGGAATAGCTATGTAATAGGTTGTTACAGTAATTTCAATACCATTTACTGTAATAAGAGTAGAATCAGTTAGGTAAGTTTGTATAATTGTGCCACCAATATCGACCTCATTTTTTATCATTGTTGTAGATCTCATAGCCGGTGTATAAATATAATAAGTAGTCATCTTAGTAAGGTAATTATCTGCCCCAGCGAATGTTGTGGCCAAAATATTATTAGTAAATGTGTAATTAATATTGTCATCCCATAAAATTATACTGGTAGTTAGAGATTTTATTCCGTTATAAGTTGGTTTTTGTGTCGTTGTTGGTAAAGCCACAAAATAAGTAGTATCAATTACGGGAAAAATAAAAAAAATATAATATCTTGAATAAAATGTAGAAATTGTTAATTGGACGTTACCTTGGATATAAATATCAGAATAAGTTGTAGTGGTAACAAAAGCGTTCGTAATTTGCAAAAGCAGGATTAGAGGTAGCCATATCTTCCTGCTTCGCAGTGTTAATTTTTGAAAGAAGGGCAACATCAACTTTGCTTAAATATAACTTAGATATGAGGGTATACGTAACTAAAATAAGATTTATTAGCTTGAATTAAAAGTTATCTTTTAGTATTATGTTTTCTCTATCTTGTCTTTGATATAATAGCTTATTAAGAAACTGGAACTATATATATTATTGAGTTATTAAAATCTTTTTAAAAAATAAAAATCGACCCTTTATTCAATTTTAATAACTATAGAACTAGATTTCTATTCTGTTGAAGGAGTTATATTACCAATTTAACGGTTATTTTTAATAAAGAATTTTTTTGCATAATCATGAAACCAACTGATAAGTAGCTGTGTTCAACTAAAACAGAAAGATTAAATTATCGATAAAATAACTTAAAAGTAGAAAAAAATGAAAACTAGTATCGATACTAATGCAGAGAATGGTAAATACGCCAAACTAACACCGAAGTGCTAACAATCCATAAGAAGATAAAGTTATTATTAGAAAATACTTCTGAAATTCATTTTAATAATTCTCGGATAGAAGCAAGGTACATTTATCTTAAATATTCTAAAATATATATCAAATTCAGCTTAATCAAATCCAGCTCATACTAACTTTCTGTGGAATATTACAGAAGGTATTTACAGTGACATCTAATTATAATTAACTATCTTTTAATAACTTAATAATCCTATTTCTATCTTCTTATATTAGAATTCAAGTCGATTCAATATATTTTTAGTATTTTTTTTATTATTTGACGTATCCAAGATCGGTAAAATATATATTTTTAATTATTTTATGATGATTAATTGTACGTTCGATTCTCCAATTTTCTCACAATTGCTCGCGGAGACTGTTACTCCTTGAGTACTCCGGTAAAACAGGTATTGTGACAGGTATCATATATATATATATATATATATCATTTATTGGAACATAAATAATATATTTAGCTAAAGAGGTTTTGCAGAGACTCTAATTTATATCCGAAAACAATTTTAAGTTCTTTCTAATGAGGTTTCTCAAAGAACACCATTTATACAGAGGAATAAATTAGATATACAAGTTTGTTCGTTATGATTTAGAATCCAGGAGAAGATTGTATGTCATGGATTCTTTGATAGGGTTTTACAATATTCAACTTCTATGAGATCCTGTTCCGAGATGTTATTTTTAATATGAATTGAAATTAGATTTGTAAAAACAAAATAGATTATGTATGTATTTCTAGTTTCTTTGACTCGTTTAATAAAAATTCATAAGTTTCTATATTACTGCTAGTAATTCCTTTCATTTAGTTATCATATAATATCATAAATATTTTTATAGTTATAGGCACAACTAATATATTTATTATTAATACCAAGGATGGGTTTTAATTAACAAAGGTGAAAATATTTTAAGATCCAAAAAGTTTTACATCCTCGGATGAAATATCTAGTTATTCAAGGGTTTGTTTGTACAAAAAAGTGCCCTGGATGTATTATTTCTACTTAAGGTTAAGACTTCAACTTTGTGAAAAAACGGATCGATTTTTAAAAAAATATGAATAGAAAAGAGGACTATAAAACTTTGAAATTGTAACTATTATTATATCGTAATCTTTCTTAATGAAACTCTTTTTTTTGTAAAATGTATAGGGTCCTTGATTACTGTAAATTGAAAAATATTATTTTAATAAATTTACCAAAATATTGTTCTTTTCTTATCATTTCAGTTAAAATTTCACTCATATATTTTTTGAAAAATATATTGGATTATCGGTACCAATTAAATTAAACATTTTTAAATAAAAAAATATTAGCTATTTAATACGCTCATTTTTGAGTTATGAATACTTGATTTGTTTAGTAATTTTTATTTAAAACTTTTCACTTTAATATTATTAGTTATGAATTGACTTCTTTTTTATGTAATTACTAATATTCTCTAAGATATTGTAAGTTCATCCTACAATTGAAATTGTAATTATTTAATTATAGTTACTTTATATGTTGTTAACCATGTCAACTATATAAATAGATTTAAAGTTTGACATACATTTTACTTGTTAAATACCAGTACTAAACAGACAAATATATGTCAAGAAAAGTTACATTTACTACTTTTTTCTCTTCTTATATGCTACAATACGCAACCAGGTAATTATTATTACATGAAAATAAGTAATAAACACAATTAATTAAGTTGAATCTTAACATCTTATATATTTCCCATCTGTTTCTCATTTGTTTCCCACTCCCGTTGTTTCCAAAATGACCAATTCATAATTAGTATGAGCACTTTCTGCTTTCTCAGAAACAAAAAAATAAAATTATAAAAATGTAAGGATGTTCTAACAGTAAAAACAAATTTTATTTTTTTTCTTTGATTTTAAGTATTTCCAGCACCAAATTATTGTGAATGAGATAGACAGTCAAGCGAAATTGAAAAATGATGGAATACCGCTTAACCTCTATATATAAAATGTAATTATATTTTAAGCAAGAATGTAATCATAGTAAAGACAGAAAGGAAATTATCTTTTTATAAATGGAATTTATATTATTTAGCTTAATTAATATATTTATTATCATTTAAATTTAGATTATATATTTGCAACAGGTAAAGATTGAAGTGGTAAACCAGATCAAGTATAAAACTAAATAGATATAACAAATATACATACACCTTGACAATTTTATAAGAAATATATATAATTTATTAAAATAAAAAAAAAAGAAATCAATATAGTTGATAATATGAAGAATATATTATTTATCTGATTTTTGTTATCCAATAAACTATTTATAGTCAATTCATTAATTTAAATTAGAAAATTAGAAAAAATTCATTAGGTAAGATTTAATTTTTTTTTTCATTAGATGTAAATAGGAAAGTAGAAGATACACCTTCTTTCATGAACTATAATATAATTATCAACCTAAAATGAAGCTTTATATTAAAATATTATTCTTTATAATAAAAATGTATATACCTATATAAATTATCAGGATTAAATTAAAAAATTCATTCTTCAACTGCTAAAGTACTGTATTAGAGATTAAGAAAAAGCACAATAACATTGAAGGTTAAAACATTAAGAATAGCATAAGAAAATGATTTAAAATTTTATCATTTTAAGCTTAGAAGAAGGCCTTGTACCATGGCTTGTCGTCATGTAAAGCAGCTCCAGCATCGTAACCAGCTTCTCTCTTGGAAGATGGGACCCAGCCAGCAGACTTCCAGGCTAAGACACCTTCTTCGTACATTTCATTGACTTCTTCCAAAGTTAAACCCTTGGTTTCGTTAACAAAGAAGAAAACGTAGAAGAACATGAAAACTAAACAACCCATGAAGACGTAACCATAGTAGAAGTTAATAGCACCAGTGATGAATGGAGTGAAGAAAGAAATTAAGAAACCCCACATCCAGTTAGCACCAATAGATAAAGCCATAGCTCTGTTCTTGATTCTCAATGGGAAAGTTTCAGAAACGATAATGTAAGCAGTTGGAGCCCAGGTAGTAGCGAAACAGAAAATGTAGAAACTAGTGAAAACAATCATACAGTTACCAGCACCCTTAGAGGTTGGTTGATCCATACCATGTGGGTATAACTTGGTGACACCGACAGAAGCGTAGATAACGAAACAGACACACATGGAAGCAGCACCCCATAACAAACAGTTACGACGACCAAATCTTTCAACAGTCCATAAAGAAACGAAAGTAGAAGCGAAATTGACAATACCGATAACAATAGCAGCTTCGAAACCATCATCCAAACCAACAGAAACTAAAATGGTAGTACCATAGTAGAAGAAATAGTTGTTACCAGTCAATTGTTGTAAAGATTGAATCATAACACCCATGATAACTCTTGGTAAAATTTTACCTTTACTAGAAAATAATTCACCAAAGGTAGCAGAACCAGCAGCTCTTTCAGCTTCAATACCGGCAGAGATAGCATCAAATTCACCTTGAACAACAACAGAGTCAACAGAAGCCTTGTTGGAAATAGCTAAAGATCTCTTAGCTTCTTCTAACTTACCTTGTTGAACCAAGTATCTTGGAGATTCTGGAACCAATAACATACCACCGATCATGAACAAAGCCCAAGCGAAACCCAAACCTAATGGAACTCTCCATTGGGTGGAGTCATCGTAAGACTTAGTACCATAGTTAGTACAGTAACCTAAGAAAATACCAGCGGTAATCATCAATTGGTAGAAAGCAACGGCAGTACCTCTTAAGTGAGCTGGAGCAGTTTCAGAAATCAAAGTTGGAGATAAAACAGCAATACCACCGACAGCCATACCAGAGATGATTCTACCGATGAAATATTGGTACCATTTGTCAATAGAAGCAATTTGAATAACAATACCGACAATGTAAACACAGACGACAATCATCAAACCTGGACGACGACCGTACATGTCACCAGTCTTACCTAAAGTGAAACCACCAATAGCACAACCAATATTGAAAATACCAACAATTAAACCAGTTCTAACCTTAGAGAAATAGTAAGTACCGTCAGCATGTTTTTGACCAAATCTTTTTAAGAAATCAGTTTGAGCAATGAAACCAGAAATGGTACCAGTATCCCAACCGAAAATGAAACCACCGAAGGCAATCATTAAACATAAAGCTAAGACACCAATGTAAGCGGAGAATGGCTTAATTTCAGCGTTGTAAGCATCTTGTTCGGATTTTAAGTCCATGTCATCACCAGCAACCTTGTTGGAGGTGGAAGAGTTTTGAGAGGAAGTTGGTTCCAAGTTAGCTTCGGAACCAGCGTTAACAATTTTTTGAGAATCAGTAATGCTGTCAGACATTTTTGATTTTGTTTGATGATTTTTTATGATATAAATTAGAATTGAAAATAAAAACATAATTGAGAAAGAAATATAATTTTGAAATTGGAATTAGATTGAAAATTTCATGTCCTTTTATACCTCATTTTCCAATTCATCTCGAATTTGGAAAACTAGATTTATTCATGAAGAAGAAACTTCATTAGGTTGGTGATGGGTATTAAGATTTCTAAGCTAACCTCCTCTGTGAAAAAGAAAAGCTGCGATATATTACTGCAGATGTTCTGACCATTACTTTTTTTTTCTAGATGGTCTACAACATTTCCAAAAAAAAAGTAAATATGCAACGATTTCTCATAATTTAATGCATGAAACTGTAATGATCCAACAATATTCAGTAGAAAGTACCCGCAAAAAATAATATCAAAAAGTAACATTAAAAAGTAAAAAAAATAACACCTCCGTATAATTCTTAATGATTACTATCAATCAAACGTAGAAAACTCCCCTTTCAATGAATATGAAAAAATTTTTGATGCAAAATATAGATGGCGTTCTGCATTAATTTGTTAGATATTCGGAAATATCCCCGGAGAATCCATGAAATATTAAAGCGGGTTATTCACTTTCTGGAAAAAGTATCGCCCATCTTTTCCTTTTTCCCAAATAAGCTTTCCACAGCAGTTTCTGAGAAAACAAGAAAAGTTTTTCCGCAATTTAAAAATAAAAAATCTGGGGGTATACGGAATTTTTAGTGAAAAACTCGGTGGGTTAAGAAAATTTTTAAAACTAACCGCAAACAAGAGAAAACAAATTACCCGTTTAGGATGCTTTTTTCTCGAACGATTTTCTTCAAAAAATTTTCATTAGGTCTTTCGTGAGGGTAAATTTTTGTAAATTTTATCAACCCCGATGAAGCGTTAACCCAACCCATAATAGTAACCCTGGATGGTTAAGTTAACCCTGTAGGTTTCATAAGGTTTCTAAATTTCATATATAATATCCTAGAAAAATGAAAATATTGAAAAATAATATTTGATTAAAAAATATTGTATTCCTTTCTATAACATTCTATAAAAATTTTTAATTACATAAATTGAAAAATTGTTATAAGTTTATCAATCATAAAAAGTCAAATTAAATTTATTCATAAATTTCAAATTCTGGAAATCACATTAATAGATTAAAAAAAAATCTCACAGATTTGAAATTACATTAACATTAAAAATTATAATATCGTAGCTGTAAAAAAGTCTTTTAAATAATTAAAAAACTTAGATTAAAGCCTTATACCATGGTTTGTCGTCATGTAAAGCAGCTTCAGCATCGTAACCAGCTTCTCTCTTGGAAGATGGGACCCAGCCAGCAGACTTCCAGGCTAAGACACCTTCTTCGTACATTTCATTGACTTCTTCCAAAGTTAAACCCTTGGTTTCGTTAACAAAGAAGAAAACGTAGAAGAACATGAAAACTAAACAACCCATGAAGACGTAACCATAGTAGAAGTTAATAGCACCAGTGATGAATGGAGTGAAGAAAGAAATTAAGAAACCCCACATCCAGTTAGCACCAATAGATAAAGCCATAGCTCTGTTCTTGATTCTCAATGGGAAAGTTTCAGAAACGATAATGTAAGCAGTTGGAGCCCAGGTAGTAGCGAAACAGAAAATGTAGAAACTAGTGAAAACAATCATACAGTTACCAGCACCCTTAGAGGTTGGTTGATCCATACCATGTGGGTATAACTTGGTGACACCGACAGAAGCGTAGATAACGAAACAGACACACATGGAAGCAGCACCCCATAACAAACAGTTACGACGACCAAATCTTTCAACAGTCCATAAAGAAACGAAAGTAGAAGCGAAATTGACAATACCGATAACAATAGCAGCTTCGAAACCATCATCCAAACCAACAGAAACTAAAATGGTAGTACCATAGTAGAAGAAATAGTTGTTACCAGTCAATTGTTGTAAAGATTGAATCATAACACCCATGATAACTCTTGGTAAAATTTTACCTTTACTAGAAAATAATTCACCAAAGGTAGCAGAACCAGCAGCTCTTTCAGCTTCAATACCGGCAGAGATAGCATCAAATTCACCTTGAACAACAACAGAGTCAACAGAAGCCTTGTTGGAAATAGCTAAAGATCTCTTAGCTTCTTCTAACTTACCTTGTTGAACCAAGTATCTTGGAGATTCTGGAACCAATAACATACCACCGATCATGAACAAAGCCCAAGCGAAACCCAAACCTAATGGAACTCTCCATTGGGTGGAGTCATCGTAAGACTTAGTACCATAGTTAGTACAGTAACCTAAGAAAATACCAGCGGTAATCATCAATTGGTAGAAAGCAACGGCAGTACCTCTTAAGTGAGCTGGAGCAGTTTCAGAAATCAAAGTTGGAGATAAAACAGCAATACCACCGACAGCCATACCAGAGATGATTCTACCGATGAAATATTGGTACCATTTGTCAATAGAAGCAATTTGAATAACAATACCGACAATGTAAACACAGACGACAATCATCAAACCTGGACGACGACCGTACATGTCACCAGTCTTACCTAAAGTGAAACCACCAATAGCACAACCAATATTGAAAATACCAACAATTAAACCAGTTCTAACCTTAGAGAAATAGTAAGTACCGTCAGCATGTTTTTGACCAAATCTTTTTAAGAAATCAGTTTGAGCAATGAAACCAGAAATGGTACCAGTATCCCAACCGAAAATGAAACCACCGAAGGCAATCATTAAACATAAAGCTAAGACACCAATGTAAGCGGAGAATGGCTTAATTTCAGCGTTGTAAACATCATGTTCGGATTTTAAGTCCATGTCATCACCAGCAACCTTGTTAGAAGCAGCTGAGTTTTGAGAAGAAGTTGGTTCCAAGTTAGCTTCGGAACCAGCATTATAGTTATTTTGAGAATCAGTAATGCTGTTAGACATTTTTGATTTTTGTATGATTTTTTATGATATAAATAATAATTAGAATAAATTATAAATGATAAAGAAATATAATTTTGGAATTGAGAATAAGTTGAAAATACCTTGTCCTTTTATATCTATTTTTTTTGGAAAACTATCCACTTTTCCCAGATTTAATTCAATTCACCAAACTGTCTTTTGTTTGTTTTGCTTTTGGTATGCTTTGCTGTTGCTAATTCTTACTGAAGAAAAAATATTCCATAATAAATTTTAGAATAATACTTTATTTTCAAATTTTCCAAAACAAAAGAAGAAAAGTCAGCATACCCACTTGCATGAACATACCAAATTCTTAACAAACTTCCGTATATCCTCTTTAGCATGATTGATTTCTCCACTCAAATATATTTTTGCTTTTTTTTTTTTGCTTTTTTTCTTTGGGGCGTTGCTACAAAAACATCCCCACGTATATGCATGATTAGTTTTGGTGATAAACCCGCGTATAGATCGTTTCTCCAGATGTAAGATTTCTGCAACCATCTTGAAAATTTAAAAGAAGCCGCATTCGTTAGTAGACCCTTGAGTGAATATCCGCAGGATATGGATTTAAAAAAAAATATTTCCTCTCCCCACCCTTGGTTACTACTGACACGAAGTTTCTCTTTTAGGAAATTTTGATGTGTTTGTTGGAACAAATAAATTAAAACACCGTAGTGAAGATAATAGTTTCTCCAGTGTATTTGACCCGTACATGAGTTTTTCAAGCATTAAATTTCGAGGAGAAACTACTATAATTTTTTATTTACTTTTGTTGCTTTACTATTTCTGTGTAAGAGTTAGTATGAGATAGATGTATTCAAATCACTGTACAATTATTTCCATTTCATTACTGTTGAATTAATCCATTAATTTGACATTTTTACTTAATTAATCCGTAGCTGTTTTCAGAAGATTGAAAATTCATCTTTACTATGAATAGATGTCATATAATATTAGAAATTTATTTATTTAAAGATTTGAAAAAATTAAAGGTGATTAGCTTAACCTATTGCTGAGAAAACGTACCCTTCAACCCTATGGAGTTAGTATGGAATGCCCTTTTTTCTTGGGCTATTATTTCAAGTAAACCTAATTATTTAAACGTGAAAACGACAACAAAAGAAAAATTACTGTTTTCGTTACTGTTGTTGTTTTGAAAAAAAATTAAACTGGAGTCAAGCGGCAGTTTCTGTGGGTTCTACAACTTATATTCTGTAGTATTCGTTTAAATTGAATGGGGGATACGCAAATATAACAGAGTTAAGAATTCCCTGCAAAATAATTGTTTCCGTAATATTAGTAAGAAACACTGAAGAAAAACTTTTTCTTCAAAGTGATTTTCAAAAAGTTAAAAAAATTAAAAAATTTACCGAAATTAACTCAGAATCTTTAGTACATGCAAGTTGTATCCGACGGAATAACTGTTGAAAAAAGCGTTGTAGCCTAAAAGGGAAATAGGCAAAATAACAGTTTCCGCGCTTCATTCTAACAATATAAAATAAAGATATGCGGAGGTTCTACTGTCACTGAAATGAAAGTTTTTTACTACACAATGAAAATAGATGAAAACAGTAAACATTAGTCCCTAAAAGGAAATTAAAAGTTTGAAATAGTAAACAACGTTAAAATATTATTTTTTACTATGTAAAACAATTTCTACTCTTATTTCTAACAATATTTCTACATTCTACCTACATATTACCATGGGGGAGAGGGGGAAATAAATCTCCCCCAAGTTTAAAAAAATTTTGTTTGTTTTGTATACATATTAATTCTATTTCCTAAAACGTCAATCCAAAGAAGAAAAAAACAAATTATCATGCAACGTAGCAAGATTAATCCAAGATTAGCGTGTTTTATTATTCACTGTTTAAGCTTTCCTCTATATGTTGCTTTTTCTTCCAAAAAATGTTTTCTAAATTTGTGTTTTTTCCATGGATAGTTGCAGGAAAAAGAGAATAATAGCTTGGAAAATAAATGCGGGATTGATTATTGATGGGATGAAAAAGAAAGGTCATGCAGGCCAAGAATGGAGTTCCCAAAAATAAATTATGGAGTT
Organism: Vanderwaltozyma tropicalis; assembly: GCA_030555675.1. Classification (NCBI taxonomy): domain Eukaryota; kingdom Fungi; phylum Ascomycota; class Saccharomycetes; order Saccharomycetales; family Saccharomycetaceae; genus Vanderwaltozyma; species Vanderwaltozyma tropicalis. The sequence continues at coordinate 13,680 of JANIWO010000027.1, forward strand.
TTCTACGAGGAATTCTAAGTATTTTATATCATTTCTTTAATTGGAAAAGATATTTTATTAGATTAGATTAAAAAGTAACAATTAATCATATGCCAATATCTAAGATGTCATAATAATTGTTCCAGTAGCCGATCAAAGGTTGTTATTACTACTCTAATTTCTTAGTAATTAATTTAGATAAAACCCCCGGGTTAATTAAAATTAATATTAAATTAAAATTAACTTCAATAAATTATTCCTTGTACTAATTATTGTGGGGGAACTAGTAGCAGAGAACGATAAAATTCGACTTTTCTTCTTTCAGTTTATGCAGTTATAAGTATTTCCTTTCTCCCCCACATATTTAGAAGCGGATTATTACTTTATGCGAAATATTTCAAATAATGATCTCAACAATTTTTTTTTTGAAAACTATCTCATGAACTGTCCCCCACAATCTATTAATCATTGTTTAACTCCATTATAAGCTACTATATGAATGAAAGAAGCCTAATAATAGAAACTCGATCTGCTAAAGTAATCTGTTTTAATTCTCATGAGACACATACATTTTAAACTTAGTAAGGATATTTATTTCACATAGAGATAGTTAACAATGGGAATCAATTGGTAAAACTATGTTAATGAATTATGTTTTGTCCAGTGCAACTTGAATTACCTAACATAAAGCATATTAATCAACTTTTCTTGAGCTTTCAAATGATATCAATTTTGTAAAATATGAGTAAAAATTGAGTTACCCTGTTCACTCATGTTCTAACGAATTTTTGTTCTGCGCGTAATTCTTAGAATTGCGGTTTTCTAATTTATTTATATTTAGTTATTGAAAATAGTATTTTAGTGAGAGAGAAATAATGTAACTGTAATATATTAAAAGATATATTAAAATAAACATTAATTAAAATATATGCTAAAATTCAAAAAATGATGAAATTAAAGGTATCAAATAAATTTATTTCATTATATATAAAGTTATGAATTATTTAGAGTTACAATTTGTGAAAAAATGTGAACTTCAATCCGACTAAATAAAAGCAATTCAATAGCAGTAAATTATATTAATGGTAATTCACCTAATTGACCGTCAATAATTTTTGATAACCATTCTGAATTATTTTCTAAAAATTCGTTTAATAATTCATCACTATTGTTCATTGGGAACATAGAGTTTGGAGAAATTTTATGTTCTTCAGGATCTAAATTTTGTAAGGTTTCAGTAAAAATATTATTAAATTTCTTTAATAATGACTTTTTATATGTTGATAAAATATTTGGATTCCTCAGTTCACTTATTAAATATTGAGAATCTTTAGCATGAATCCCCCATTTCATACAAATTTGATTATCAATTTTTGTAGTTTTCATTCGTTCAGTTATTGATCTACACAAATATTTTTCAATTAACTCACTTGCTAATGAAGAATCAAAAATGAATAACATGTATTTAAAGGCAGATATACTCTCAAAAGAAGAAAAATAATTGCTCTTTAATCTACCTTCACAAACTGCCATTATTGTTCTCATATGATTAGAAACTTGTTTAATATTATGATCAATTAAATCTAAGTACTCTTTGTCATAATCATTTGCTTTAAATTTTTTCAAAGTTACCATTCTAGCTAAGAAAGTTGTTTGAACTAAAAATAGTCTGCAAATAATATGACAAATCAATTTATCAATAGATCCAGAAAACTTTTCTGGGATGTTTAATTGATATTTACCTTGTAAATATTCAATGATAATTTTCACTAGTTGAGAATATGAATTCATGTATTCTGCAAAAAATATATGGAAATATTCTTCATAAATATCTTTTTCCAATTTACATTTTTTTTCGAAATATAATGTTAAAAGATTAAAAATACTCATAAAGTCACTCAAAGCAATTATATTAACTCTAAATGATTCTGTACTTTCAATATAACTATAATTAACAGTAGTACCTCTCCAAAAAGTTTCTTTTTGAAAAGATTTATCTTTAAACTCCATATTACCACTGAAAGAGGAAAGAGGGAAAGAGGCATGCAAAGTTTCTTGAGCATCTTTTACTTTGCTTAACAAAGGTATTAAATCAGCTTTAGCAGTTAATGATGACATTTCTGCGATCATTTTTGATAAACAAATGTGGAATGCATATTTTTTTTCCATTAAAAAGCTAATTGTAGAATCAAATCCATTACAAGTTGTTAAATTATTTTCATTAAAATTAATTCTTCCATTTTCTTCATCAAAAAATGTTTCACAATATTCAATATCTTGTTTTCTAGCTTCACCTTCATTTAATGAAATTTGAAATTTCATCATTTGTAAACCTACCCATATTTTTTTCCTTAGATTAACAATGTTTCTGGGAAGAGCTTCATTTAGTTCAATTAATCTTTTATATTTTGAAGGTTGATTGAAAAGTCCCAATGTGTTAGCATATTCAGTTAATTTACTTAACTTTAATAATCCAATATGTGAAATATGAATTTCCAAACTATTTGGATTTAAATGTTGTTCAATGTACATGTATAACAAGCAAAGTAAACCACCTTCATTAACATATTGTGAAACATTTAATAAATATAACAATTTATTTGAGAGTACTGTTAATTGCCTAGCATGTTTATCTGATAAACTTGTTGAGAGTTTAAAATCAGTTGATGATAATGGAGAAAACCTAATAGCAATTGATAAAATAATTAAAAGTAAAGTTAAAGTTTCTAATTTACAACGAATATTTTCATTACCAATATTAATTGTATATCTATTTGAATTATTATCCTTTAAAATATTTGATAATTCTTCTTCAAAAAGATTTATTTCCATAAATGGATAAAATGGATAAATATCTTCATAAAATTTTTTCAATAATAAATCAATATCATTTTTATCTAAGAGTAATATTTCAACTTCACTAATTAAAATATCTAATGAAGATTTTAATTCGTGACTCATGTTATCTTTTACATTATAATGATTATTAATAAAATTCAAAGGCATTGCACAATGATTCTGAAGACTTTCTACTTCTACAAATTTTAAAATTGCCTTTTCAAAATATAATAAAGGATTTAATTTATCTTCTAATTTTTGTTGATCAATTGGACTATCACCGAAATGATTTTGTACATTGATTAAGGATAAACCATGAATAGTTGCTGATAAAACTCTTGCATATAAATCATTTTGAATACTTGTATGAGTTGAAAAAGGTGGTTCAATAAATCTACTATTTTGATAAATTACAATAGTATCTTTAACTTCCCATAATTTCATTTTAAAATTTTCAAAATTTTCAGGAATATTAAAAGATTTATTGTATAATTTTAAGAAATTTGATTCAGTTTCATTATTACTATTATTATTATTGTTGTTGTTATGTGGTTGCTTTAAATTCGATGAAGACATTGTATTTGGTGTTCTCATGTTTAAGTTATCATTTGAAGTCACTGAAGGGGAAGAACCATAATATGAGCTTGTTTCAATATTTATTATTTCAGGAGTTCCATTAATTGAATTATTTAATAAATTTTGTGAACCAATATTTTTTGATGATAAATCATTTATATTTGTTGGAGAAACGTTAAAATCAGGAGAAGGTTCCGGGTTCATCAACAAGTTGATGGAGGAGGATCTCGGTTCTGTTGCAGGAGATGGTAAATTTTCATGTTCATAAACACATTGTGAAGAACTTTGTTTACATCTCGCACAACTTGGTTTTAATTTATCACATTTTAATTTTCTCTTTCTACAAGTGACGCACACCTTGGAAGGTCTTGGTTTCTTGATCACTCTTGCAGCCATATTGCAACTATGCCGCTGTTACTGGAAGATACTTGTTGTATACTCATATATGTATTTGTAACGATTAACCAACATAACCGATGAGTTTATTTAAATTATTATCAGATATTATATTTAAAACCGAGCCAAGTTCCACATCACCTCGGACGAAAAACACTTTTCAATACAACAAGTGACAGACACCATTACCAATAGCAATAACACGAATACAACCAAGATATGTCGATGTCGATGTTGATGCTAATCATCCAGCAGTGGTTAACGTATACTGCAATACAGTGCTCAGTTTACCCCCTGACTCAAGAAGTGATTCTTATTTAAGGCAAGACTATTTCCAACAATCCAATTTCCATCTTGCCACTCCCATTTGGCTTTGTCATCTGAAAATAAACTGCCCATCTATCATCAATAACAACTTTAATGATAATGTTATTACTATAATTTGAATTTCTGCCATCAAAATAATAATATTTAATTAAATTGGTCACAAAAATATACATTAATAATTGATTTACCTTTTTCTCTACAGTTGCAGGTTACCCGGCACACACCCTTACTCAACGTCGTACGGCATTACCATCCCCCCCCCCCCCCCCTCAATGTGGTGATTTGCCGCCCACACGACGCACTCACTCACACTCGCTGTATAACTAGGGTTTTCCCGGGAACACATCCGAACACCTGCTCGCACCGCCTACAACGCTTTAACAGTCAACCCTAACAAATAACTTCCGTTCCTTCCACTTGGCCCCCCCCCCCTTAAAGCTCTCTCTCTAATTTGTTTTAAAAGCCCGCAATTGGATGGATGGCGGTGGGAGGGGGGTAACGTGAAGTAATTGCCCATATAATACAGTGTGTTTGCGTGTGTGCACCCTGGCACCGCACCTTTTGGTGGGGATCACATAAGAGAATTTGATATACGTTTATGCAAGTTTATGTAATTATATGCATATTTGAGTATGGTATTTTTCCAGTTACAAATTTGTTTTTAAATACTGGACTTTCTTATTAACAATCCTATTCATTGGCTATTTCAACCAATCTTCTCCCCCTGCCCCTCTGCTTACATTCTTATATTACAAGATAGTAAGTGTTTGACAAAACAGTTTTGACAAATATATATATATATGTGTATATATATATATATATTTGGACTCTTGATTTAATTGTAGTTCGATCTTGTATACTTGTTCAATAACAAGAAAACAAAACAAAAATAAATTAACGAATTAAATTAATAAAATACTATGAGAGCTCTAGCATTTTTTGGCAAGAATGATGTTAGGTTTACTACTTCTTTGAAAGAACCTGAAATTCATACTCCTGATGAATTGATTATTGATATTGCTTGGTGTGGTATTTGTGGTACAGATTTGAAGGAATACACTGAAGGTCCACTTTTTTTCCCTGAAGATGGTTGTGTTCATGAAATTAGTGGTAATGGGTTACCACAGGCAATGGGTCATGAAATGGCAGGTGTTGTTTCAAAAATTGGTCCAGGTTGTAAAAAATTTAAAGTTGGTGATCATGTTGTCGTAGAACCAACTGGTACTTGTAAAGATAGATATCGTTGGCCAAATTCTGCTAATGTAGATAAACCAATGTGTTCAGCTTGTAAGAGAGGTATGTCAAATATTTGTAAATATTTAGGTTTATGTGGTGCTGGTGTAGAAAGTGGTGGTTTTGCTGAAAGAGTACAAATGAATGAAGCTCATTGTCATAAAATCCCTGATCATATGCCATTAGATGTTGCTGCTTTAATTCAACCAATTGCTGTTTGTTGGCATGCTGTTAAAACTTCTCATTATAAGAAAGGTGCTTCTGCTTTAATTATTGGTGGTGGTCCAATTGGGTTAGGTACTATTTTAGCATTAAAAGGTTTTGGTTGTACAAATATTGTTGTCTCTGAACCTGCTAAGATTAGAAGAGAGTTCGCTGAAAAAATGGGAGCTAAAGTTTTTGATCCAACTACTTTACCATTGACTGAATCAATTGAACATTTACGTTCAATGGCTGATGAAGGTGATGGTTTCGATTTTACATTTGATTGTTCTGGTTCTGCTGTAACTTTAAAGACCGCCATTGAATGTTGTACTTTCAGAGGTACTGCAGTCAATGTTGCAGTTTGGAATTATCATCATGCTGTTGATTTTTATCCAATGGATATTACAATGCAAGAAAAAAGATATACAGGTTCAATGTGTTACACAGCTGAAGATTTTGAAGATGTTATTCAAGCTTTTGAAAATAAAACAATTGATGTGGAAAGCGCTAGTCATATGATTACAAGTAAAGTACCAATTGAAAATGGTGTTGATGATGCTATTTTAAAATTATTGCATGATAAAGAACATACTATTAAAATTTTATTAACTCCAAATAATAACAATGAATTATCTTCACAATAAATGCATTTCAAATAAAATTAATTAATGATTTAATTATAATGGTTTAATTAACCTAAATAATTTGTATAAATAATAATTTTAATAAACTTTTATAAATATACAATTGAAATTATTAAGATTTATTTAACTTTTACAGCTTATTCTTTAACTCATACGCTAATTTTATTGAAAATTTTTCTTGACGCTTTGAAATATTTAAATTTTATTGAGATGAGATGAGGTTAAAATGGAATATATAAATAAAACTATTCGATAATACATTGTATTGAAAAGGTACAAACGAGTATCAACATATTGAAATTCTAATAATGGCTAGAAAAATTTCTAAAAATTCTAGAGCTGCTAGACAAGCTGAAGCTTTTGAACCAGAAGCTAAATCTTTAGCTGAATTACCAAGAGCTGAAAAAACTGATTTAACTAACATTTTAGTTAGAACAGCTGCTAGAAGTGAAGCTTTGTTAAATGCTAAGATCAATAAGAAACGTAAGGAGAAGACTAAACTTAGTAAGAAAGCTTTAGAATTGAAATTAATTGCAGCTTCAGATGCTTTGGAAAAGGATAAAATTGAACGTGCATTAAAAGTTACAAATAGATTAGATGGTAAGATTGCTAAATCTGTATCGCGTGCTAGATATGTGCAAGCTGCAAGAAAAGCTGGTTGGGAATCAACAAACCAATCCATTAGAAGAGAACTAGCTGTCAATAAAGTAATAACTACCGTTGCACCAACTGAAGAAACTGAAACTACAAAAGAATCTGATGAAATGAAAGATGAATCTTTTGAAACTTTCGGAGACATTGAAGGTGAAGAAGATGACGAAAACAAGAAAGATGCTCTTCCCCAAAGAAACATGTTTGAATTGTTATTCAATGAGGATGAATAATCACATTCAATCCAATCCAATGAAGTTGGCCTCCCAATTCGAATAGTAACATTAATTTAATTTATAAAAAATTGTATATTAGTCCCACAATCTACCTACATAACCCCACTCATCCATCTATAATATAACTTAGTCATATACTATCAATCTCACCATAAAATATATATATAGATTTAAGTATTGCTACAGCTTTAATTTCAGCCTTTATATTTCAAGCGCAAATAGTAGGCGACGTGGACTGAGGGAACAATAAATTTGGAAATTTAATTTAATAATCAATTTAATAATCATTTAAAGGATCTACTAATGATTATTGTTATTGGTTATCGTCTTTGATTAGTGTTAAAGAACCCAACAGTTTCAACGTAATGGCTAATACCAAGATATTGATTACCTTGCTTACTGCATTAAGTGCTTGTCTAGCTCAAGCTAGTAAAGAATCTAGTTATAAAACTGAACATCCTGAATTAGATTTAAGTGAAATTAAAGTCTCTAAAGGATCCTTTTGGGAAGATTTCCAAAACTATGCTGATATGGAAGAGTTTAGAAAAGTTTGGATTTCTTCAAGTAGAGAAACTAATGATCGTTACACTGGTGAAGTTGTCGATCAATATCCAATTAAGTGGGGTATTGAAGAATCTTATTTAGTTCCAGGTTTTGCTGGTGACAGATCTATGGTTACTTATCATGAAAAGGCTTTTGCTATGATTGGTAGACTTTTAGAAAAACCAATTACAGTTGAAGATGGCGAATCTTTAGTTGTTCAATATGAATTGAAAGTTCAAACTGAATTAGAATGTGGTGGTGCTTTCTTAAAATTATTACCACCAATTGATCAAAATGATTTATTGGAATACGGTTCACCAGATTCCCCAATCTTAGAATTGCTGTTTGGTCCAGATCATTGTAACCCATACACTGATGAAATTCATTTTGGTTTAAGAAAGACCAACCCAATTTCTGGAGAACATGAATTGAAATTTTTGGAAAATGCTCCAGCTTCAAGACTAGGTGAAGATTTATTATCTCATTTGTACACTTTGATTATCGACTCTAAGACTCAAGATTTTGAAATTAGATTTGATGGTGAAGTTGTCTTTGCTGCTAATTTATTAGATGAAAACGTTTTCGAACCACCTTTCGGTGCTCCAAAGACCATTCCAAACCCAGATGCTGTCAAGCCAGCCGATTGGGATGACCGTGAAGAAATTCCAGATGAATCTCAAAAAAAACCAGAAGATTGGGATGATCGTCCAAGTATTGAAGATCCTGAAGAAGTTATGCCAGAAACCTGGGATGAGACTATTCCAGAATTCATTGGTGAACCAGGTAGAGTTGAACCAAAATGGTGGGACTCCAAGAAAGATGGTAAGTGGATGGCTCCATTGATTATCAACCCTCAATGCCGTACTGAAACTGGTTGTGGTAAATGGCAACCAAAGATGATCGCTAATCCAGATTACAAGGGTCCTTGGGAGCAACCAGTTAAGAAGAACCCTAACTATATGGGTATTTGGAAAGCTGATGAAATTGAAAATCCAAACTATTATGAAGATAAACAACCAGCTAAATTGAACACTGCTATTGGTTCTGTTTTATTCGAATTCTGGAGTGGTTCTATTGATTTGTTATTCGATAACATCTATATTGGTAAGTCTGTTGAAGAAGCTGAAATGTTAGGTAACAAGACTTTCTTAGCAAAGAGAAAGTTTGAAGAAGAAGAAATCAAAATGGGTGGTGGTAGCAGTATCCCATTGCAAAAAAGAAGCTCAGGTGAAGAACAAGACATCCTTAAGGATGTTGCTGATTATATTATAGAAAAAGCGCAACCTCTAATTGATTACGGTTTATCCTTACCACCTCTAGTCTTAGGTTTATCCCTTGGCTTGTTCTTAGTTGTTACTTTAAGTGCTGTTGCATCTATTATCTTAAGAATCTACATTTATCAACAAGATAGAGATGCTGCTAAAGAATTAAAGGCAAAGAATGCAGCTAAGAAGGAAGAAAAGGAAACTGAAACTGTCGAGGATTCCGCTAAGACCACTGGTGTTTCCACTGAAACCTCTGAAGATTCTAAATTAACTTCAAGAAATAAAGATAATTAAAGAGATATACACCTTTGAACATATACAAGTTATATCTCATTTTGTATCTTCTTTCTTACTCTTTCTATAAATAACAAGAACACATATACATAGAATCTGTAAATGAAAATAAATATGTAATGTTAGTAATAATCACAACTAAATTAACAATTTAATATAACTTTCAAATAATAAATTATTGTAATTTTAACTTTTTTGCTGAAATGGAATTTTTAAAAATGTTAATGGGCATTAAATAATATAACGAAAAAATACATATTATAGTTACATTTACACAAAGTTTAATATATATATATATGTTTAAAGTAAAATAAATTGTATTTGTAACAAGAAGATTAAGATTGTCAACTAGTGAGATAGCTCCCAGAATAGTTTTATATCTAATTAAATTATGACATCTTCAATACATAATGAGGGAGTTTCTTTGGATCCATTATCTCAACCTATTGATAATGATGATGGCATCCCTTCAATGAAGAATTTAAAAATTAGTAAAGATAAAGATGATTCATTTATTCAAAGTTATAGAGCGTTGAAATATATTTCAAATTATTATCCAGCATTGCATAATAAATCTGACAATGCAGTTAGAAAGAGAATCAGTCAAGCTAATGAAATTTTATTAAAGAAATATTATGAATCTAAAAGATCATTCAATTATAATTATTTTAGAAAGGGAAGTATAATAAGTACATCTGATTCATCAACAGGATCACAATCTGAGAGATTTAAAACATATTTCTTAGTTGATAAATTTTTGAGTCGATCAGATGATCATATCGATCCATTAGTATCATTAAATGAAGATGTATCCAATATTGCAGAGACAGGTAATTATTCTACTATTGATGATCATTATACTGAGACTGATACTGATGATGGTGCTTCTTTTAGTTATTCTGATTCAGGTGTAGAAGAAATATACAATGCACGCTCAGTAAGTGTTTATTATAAATATTACCAAAGATTATTAACTGTCGATCCAAGAGATATAGATGTAATGAAAGGTCATCACTTATGGATCCCATCAATAAGGAAAGAATTTAGAAACATTTTGTCGAGTCATGATAAAAATAATATAGATACATATTCAAACAAAACTAGTCCACTTTTCATCGAAGGTACAGGTTACATTCCTAAACAATATGATACATATGCAGGAAGTACAATGGTTCCTGCAATCTTTTCAGAATTTAAATTACCTTCATTAACATACCATTGTTCTGTTGAATGTGATAGCAATATATATATGTTAGGTGGTTTAATGGCATGCTACAGATATGATGAAGAAGCTCCAAATATTTGTGATTTTGAAGTTAATGGTATTAAAGATTTGCCACCTCCATTGGTTCCCGATGTTATAAATAATCCAGCGATGGTAGATAATCCGCATTTATACGTGCTCAATCCCTCATCAAGTCGTCTATCTAGACCCCAAATCTCTGGTCATATTCCTCCACCATTAATTGCTATGCAAGGTTGTAAATTATCTGATAGATATATTTTTTTCTATGGTGGATTTGAAATGAAAACAAAGACTACTATTGATCCAAATGGTAAATTCTGCTTGGAAAAGTCAATATTCATAAACAATACATCATATATTCTCGATACTTTATCATATCGTTTTTCAAAAATAGAAGTTATGACTCAACCTTATGATTTTGTATCATGCCCAACATTTTGTGCTCGGTTTGGCCATTGTCAAGTGGCATTAAATTCAGACACAGGTACTGAACTCAATTCAAATATGCATACAAATTCAATGAAGGATCATGAAAATATTTCTAGTCTTCATAAACAAGATTCAGAAAAAGCATCAATGAATGAACAACTACTGTTGGGAGGATCTGCATCTTCTACTTCAAATGAATCAGCAAAGATAGAACCAACTAAAGCAAGGCAAGGAAATGCTTTTACTGTTATGATATTTGGAGGTTACACACAAAAGAATGATCAATCTTTTGAAGCTCTAAATGATATGTGGAAAATTGAAATTTCTGTAGTAGCTCGTGGTAAGCTTGGTTATTGTAAATTTGATGACACAGCAACAGCTATGGTAGTGCAACAACCAGAAAATTCTAATGAATGGCCATCAAGAAGAGGGTTTGCAGCATTTTGTATTCCGGCACTATCTATATTAAACCGTTTTGAATCCCAAGATGATGTTTTGAAGAAATTAGAGGATGATTTTGAATTCGAATACAATTCTGTCATATATGAGAGGAGTAAAACTAAAAATGTTACTAATAAATTAAATACTGACGTTATAGAACAAAATCCAGAATTATCGCATTCAAGCCAATCGTTTACTCCTGCAACTTCTAATGAAATGTCAATCCATCATAAGCATAATAGAACTCCTTCCAGATCTATTAAAAGTACAAATCATAATTATTCTTCGAGAGGTTCAATTTTTGTTCTACATGGTGGTTCTGATAATTTAGAAGCTTTAGGTGATATGTGGTGGTTTGATATTGAAAAATCCAAATGGACTAAGATTACAACGTTTGCTGAAACTGAAAGTGATGCTGATGGTATAGTTCCTATAGAAATACCATTAGTTGGTCATTCATTATGTGCCGTAGGGGCTATGACGATATGTATTGGTGGTTTGCTACAATCTGATATCAATGCAATTTACAAAGGAGAAGACACAAAACCAAACAACAATAATCCAAAAAGTTTCCCAGCAGGTGCAACTTTATTAAACATTTTTGATTTAAATACTCAATGTTTACAAGGTTATAAAGTTAAAAATGTAGCAACTGCAAATGAAAAGCCTGAATATGAATTACTGTATGATCAAAGCTTAGAAAATCAAATTATTGCTACAATTGCATCAACAACAATTCAATCAAATGGTACAATCATTATTGTAGGTGGGTTGTTAGCTCCACGTGATAGTGTCAATGAATTATATTTAAGAGGTACAGTTTTACAATGTGTATTACCATCAGTAAGTTTAGCAAGTTAATCTCCCTTCAATGGCAATTCCATAAATTATCATGAATTATATGAACCATATTGATAATAACATGATATATCAATACAAATATCATGTTACTTTTACATTTATTAATGCAAGAAGATACTATTATTATAATGACAATTCAATGTAAATTTATGACTATGGCTTCCAAAGAAATTACCGTACGAAAAAATTTTTCAATTAAAAAAAAATTTTTGAAAAAGGTAACTATTGAAAAATTAATGAAAAAATCACGTAAAATGAAATTTTAAAGTGATTAAAAAAAGTTATTAATAGTTAATAAAAGTTATTAATAGTTAATAAAAGTTATTAATAATTAATGAAGATATTATTAATTAACCAATTATTAATCTAATTAGATTGGAATATAGAAAATTGAAGTTAAAGACGATTTGAAATATTACAAAATAAGAATTTTATTTATCTTTGAAGATACTAAATTAAGTTTTTAAAATTAAGGTAAAATAAATTTAAATTCAAAAAAAAAAAACCATATAAGAATAAATTCAAAAATGTTAAGTGCAGAGCGTCGTCCATCTATGGTCGAACGTAGAAATTCATTCTTAAGTTCATCTGTACAAAATAATGCTACAAGTATGAACGTTGTACCACATCTAGCAGGAATTGAAGATCCCTTACCTGATACTACACCTGAAAAAGTGGATGTATTGATTGCAGGAACAGGTATTATTGAAAGTGTTTTGGCAGCTGCTTTATCATGGCAAGGCTCTAACGTTTTACATATTGATCAAAATGATCATTATGGTGATACATCTGCCACTTTAACTATTGATCAATTAAGTAAATGGGTTAATGAAATTAATTCAGGTGATTTAAAATTTTATGATAATGCAAAATTATATGTTTCAAAATCAATAAATCATGGTAAATATTTATCAAGAGATTTTGGTATTGATATTACTCCAAAAATTTTATTTGCTAAATCAGATTTATTATCAATTTTAGTTAAATCAAGAGTTCATCAATATTTAGAATTTCAATCATTGTCCAGTTTCCATACTTTTGAAAATGATTCATTTGAAAAATTAACTAATTCAAAGCAAGATATCTTTACTGATCAAAATTTACCATTAATGACAAAACGTAATTTAATGAGATTTATTAAATTTGTTTTAACTTGGGATGAACAACCTGAAATATGGCAATCTTATGCTGAAAGATCAATTTCTGAATTTTTAGTTGAAAAGTTTAAATTAGAAAAAATGCAAATTTTTGAATTGATTTTTTCTATTGGTTTATGTTATAATTTAGATACAAAAACTCCGGCAGCTTTACAAAGAATCCGTCGTTATTTAACAAGTTACGATGTATACGGTACATTCCCTGTTCTATATTCTAAATATGGTGGTCCAGGTGAATTATCTCAAGGGTTTTGTAGATCTGCTGCTGTTGGTGGTAGTACTTATAAATTAAATTCTAAACTAGTATCATACGATCCTACTACTAAACAAGCAACTTTTGATGATGGTTCTAAAGTTAAAGTTGAAGAAAAAGTGATTATGGCTCCAACCCAAGCCCCTAAGGATAGCAAGAATATTCCAAAACAAAACTATGAAGTTCATAGATTAACATGTATTGTAGAAAAACCATGTACTGAATGGTTTGGTGAAGGTGAATCTGCAGCAGTTGTCGTTTTCCCACCTAATTCTTTGAAATCAGGTAATAAACAAGTAGTTCAAGCATTTATTTTAGGTTCAGGTAGTGAAACTTGTCCATCTGGTACATGTATTTGGTATTTATCTACTACTGAACATGGTCCAAGAGCTGAAATGGATCTTGATGCTGCATTGGAAGCTTTGGAAACAAGTATTATTAGAGAGTCATCTACAGAGTTAGAACAAGATAAAGATATTGTTCAATTTGGTGTTAATGGTCAACCAATAATTAATTCTGTTAAATTAGGTCAATCATTTAAGGAGTACATTCCAAGAGAGAAAGTTCAATTTTTATTGAAATTGTATTATACACAGTATACATCAACACCAGCATTTGATGTTATCAAAACATCATTTTTTGATAACAATAAGAATGCTGATATCGATCAACTAATACCAGGTGCAAGTGATAATGGAATTTTATATACACCAATGCCATCTGGTGAAATCTCATATGATGAAGTTGTCACTGCAGCTAAATTTTTCTATGAAAAAATAGTCGGTAGTGATGATGATTTCTTTGATGTCGATTTTGAAGATGATGATATTTCTTCAGGTCCAAAGAACAATGTAGAATATCAAAATACTTTTGAAGAAGATGACGATGACGTGGATATGAATGGTGAAGAAGAAGAAGCTGCTGGAGAAATGGAAATATAACACCATTAAACAAAGCATCAAACTTCTTATTCCTTTCTAAGTATAGGATACTCTTGTCATTACATCATTTAAATTGTCTTAGATTCTAATCTAATTTTTTTCTCCAGAATTAGATATATATCAAGCAGGGCTTCATATCTACACTGTATCCAAAGTCAAATGAAACGAAACTACTCCTACATCCTAACATAAAGGTCTGGACAACCTATAATTTAATTTCAACAATGTCTTTAATCAATAATTAATCATATAAATCTGTAAAAATTAATAATCAATTCATTATTCCTCATTTGAAAATGACTGCACCGACCGTACATTGCATAATAAGCCATACAGAGTTTACCCTCTGTTCATAATAAACTTTTTTGGAAAAAATTGATTTTTTTTTGATATTTTGGGCCAAAATAGGCTTTCCCACACGTACACCGCATACTAGAAAACCATTTTTAATAAAAAATATTAAGAAAATTTGGATTTTTGAACTCAATTTTGGAAATTTTTCAGCCAAATTTAGAGCTCATCGCTAATTTTGAAATTTTTTGAATAATATAGTATATAAAGATTTTGACTATATTGAGTATAATTACTTGATTATAGTTAAATTTTATGTGTGTGTTTTAATTACTGTTTTAGTTGGCCACGGAGCAAGTATATTTACCTGTCGAAGAAGTCCCTACTAGCCGTTTAATCCAGAAAGAATAATTTAAAAATGTCTGACGTTGAAGAAGTTATGGAAGTTCAAGAAGAAGTTGTCGTTGAACAATCCGGTGAAGTTACCATCGAAGATGCCTTAAAGGTTGTTTTAAGAACTGCTTTGATCCACGATGGTTTAGCCAGAGGTTTGAGAGAATCTGCCAAGGCCTTGACCAAGGGTCAAGCTCAATTAGTTGTCTTAGTTTCCTCTGTTACTGAAGACAACATCTTAAAGTTAGTTGAAGGTTTAGCTAATGACCCAGAACACAAGGTTCCATTAATCAAGGTTGCTGATGCCAAGCAATTAGGTGAATGGGCCGGTTTAGGTAAGGTTGACCGTGAAGGTAATGTCAGAAAGGTCGTCGGTGCTTCCGTCGTTGTCGTTACCAACTGGGGTGCTGAAACTGATGAACGTGGTATGATCTTGGAACACTTCTCTCAACAATAAATTATTTAATAGTTACTATTAAATAATTTATTTTTGTTGTGTTTTAAGTAAAGACATTTGTTATTCAATTTTGTTAATTGTATTAGCAGTTATATAATTATATATATATTTAATAATGCAAAATAAACGAGAATGTACTATGTTTAAATTATTCTTTTCATTAAAAAAATAATGGGAGATCGTTAGTAGAAGGTGGGAAGTTATTAGGATCGTGTACTTCTGTATCCGTTTCTTCTTCTTCTTGCTCATCTTGGTTTTCATTCTTCCTTGAATTATTCGAGTTTTCTTTAGAATAATCTGACACTTCCATGCTCTTATTAGGTAGCCGTATTCTTTTATTAGATAATACTAACAGATTAGTATTTTCATTCTCATCGGAATTAATATGCTTTCTTGGTTTTATGTTCATTACATGATCATTCATTATTTCTTCAGTTTCATTACTATCCATCAGCAGGGCTATCTCATTCTGAGATGTTTTATCAATGGATTCTTTTTCTAACATACATACTTCAATGACAATACCTGGATAGTCTTTAGGTAATTGCATTCTACTTGAATTCATGTTATTAAATGTTTCTGTATTATTTTGTTTATTCATATTCCTAGTATCTGTAATTACCACATCATCTGTTTGACTTAATATATTTACACTTAATAAACCATGGACATCCATTCTAAATAGGACTTTACTAGCAATTTTTGTACTCATTCTTATCTTATCAAATGAACTGAAATCAAAAAAGCCAATAACTGGTACATTATTCACTACGGTAGTAGAATCATTATCATAAACTTGTAACTTCTCTAAAATTGACCTGTTATTTGGGAATTTAATTTTGGAGTAACCTAATTGGGATTTTGAGATTAATGCAAATACATTATTGCCATCTGTATCAGCTTTTGCATAAAGGAAACATTCTTTACATCCAATTTCCTTTAAATCTTTCAATGCTGTATATAAGACATCACCTTTAATAATACATTCGAATACTAGTTGATCTCTATCTAATTCTAAACCAGTACTATCCATACCTTTTATCAAATATGTAGAGTATTCTACTCTTTCTGAAATCATTGAATCTTCAAATATCAACACAAATGGAGACCCATAGCCATTATAAGATAATGTACATTCTACAATATCATCCAAATCACGATTAGCAACACTTACACTATCTAAAATATGATTAATTTTAACACATAATTTCATATTTTCCTCTGATTCACATTCATACAAATATGACATGAACAATTCTCTAGAAAGAAACAATTGTATTCTAATGATATGATTGTTCTCCCTAACAAATGATAAACCATCAGCATCGATAAACACCAACACATCTTCTTTACTTCCAAATGGTGTCAAACAATTTAAAGCAGTAGTAATATGTTCCAAATGAACCGTTGAAGCAGAAAACTTCGAAACATCATTATTGTTGATCCTCATAACGGGCTTTTGCAACGTTATAGCTACACTAACCTCACTGTTAACCTTATTCTACCAAGTATTTAAACGCATCTCATCATTAATATCTATCAATATTTCAATATTTCAGTTCCGATGCTTTAATTTTGATATTGATATATAATAATCACTATAAATAAGTTGAATTAGATACAAGAAAACTGAATAACTAGCATGTCAAGGAAAGTTAATAGTAGAAATGGGAGTTTATTGAAGGTTGTCACACTATCAGCCATTTTAATTACAGGATTAGGGGTTTCTGGCTACGTTTGGTGGAAATCCAATGACAATTCAAGAGCAGATGACATTAAATCAGTGATTAAAACCAAATCTAAATGCATTATTGTAACAAAAAGTTTACTAGAAGATAATAATATCGATTGGGAGCTATTATTGAAGCAAGATTGTGTTTTATTAATATGGCCTGGCGTAAATTATTATGACTATGTTGATAAGATTGAAGAGATTGACTATAAAATAATACATTGTGATACAATAACGGGACTTTGGTCATGTATCAAACATTTACAGAAACATACATTAATGTATGTGCCGTCAGATATTGAAGATGGGTTACCTATTGATATTGGAAGGTCTGTGAAGGAGATCATTGAGTTTACAAAAGAGTCTGATACTAATCAACTGATTTTAAAATAATCTTCTATATAAATATATATTTAACACTTATAAGATATTTCTTCTTTGACCAAACACGACACCTTCTGTCTTTTGAGATGCACCATTCATGTAACCATATTCTTGTGTACTCCAACCACTGGAAGATTGTAAATGCTTTGGCTTATTTTTAACTGGTGGTCTTGGATTCTTTTCAGATAATTGTGGTCCAATTACTGGGAATAAATCAGGATGTTTCTTATTAGCATAACGAGAAAGTGATTTCAAGTTTTGATATACTATAGCAGGATCCTTCCCCTCAAATAAATCTACAGTTTGAAACAATTCATTCTCAGGAACTCCATAGGCTCTTGAGAATGCTAAAAATTGTGATATTTGTTCCATTTGCACAAATGGCATCTTTGACTCTTTCCACTTGATGAACATCTCTACATTGGGATTATCTGCTCTGTACAATACATTTACTAACCTACATAGAATAGTACCATCTTTCAAGACTTCTAAAAGTGTTCTTTCAGTATCAATTGGTTCTTTCAATACAGATTGAAATATCCATTTCCTTATATCTTCAATAGCATCATTGGAGAACTTAGACTCTCTCAGTAGTCTCAAATCCTCATCGAGGGAGGTAACATCTGCAGGAATACCATAACTCATTATGTCTGCTCTCTTATCATTATTGGATCCTAATTTAAACTTGCAATGAATAACTTTCCAAGTTAGCAAAATTTTTCAATATAGGTTTTATATTGCAAACGGCTTAGCATTTACATTTATCAAGATGGGTTACCAATGAAACTGTTTTACAACTTCATTGGCCATATTAGACCCTAAAGACACACACATATATACTCTTAATTATATACATTCATTAGTTTTGCCAAGATCAAATGATGAGCAGGAGTGGAAAAAACCTGTCAACAGATATCTCTAAGTAAATGTTCCATAAACATAATTTGTTGCTTTCAAAACAGGGAAAACTCCAACTGACATCTTAAAGAACTAATCCAGTGGCTTACTTTAATAAAATCCACTCAAAATTCATAGTAAAACAACGATTCTATTGCTATATTTACCTTTTCCATCTATGACATTATTTCAACAACGGGGCTTCGAATCAAAATATTGAAATATTGCTAATTTTGAAACATTTTTTAACATAACAGAGTTGAAATTGTTGAATAATTGTGCTTATTTGTTATTAGTATTGATATATATAAGACTCGTATTGTGTTGTCAAGGTCGAGATATATATTTTAGACACTTTGAGAGAGTTCCCCCCTACCTACACCGCTGACTTTTATTAATTTTGTTGAGATTGTTTGCCAGAGGTATACCAAGGGTTTTCCAAAGAGAGATTATTTCTGAATATTATTCATATTTAACAATTAATGAGACTTAGATTACAATTATACAATATGCATTTACCTAATATTACATTGCTGTTTGCTTGGTTTCTTCTGTCACGATTCAGTTTTGTCCTTGGGGCAAGTAATGGAACGACAAGTGCTGGTAAATTTATCAAAACATCTTCTTTATTGACCTGTATGGAGGATTCACAATTTACTGCATCATATTTTGACGTAAGGTTTTATCCACATAATAAGACAATTGTTTTCAAAGTCGATGCTACTACTACTATTAATGATGAAGTTATCGTCAGAGCTGATTTAATTACATATGGTCTAAGTGTTTTCAAAGATACTTTTGATTTATGTAGTATTGGTGAAGTTTCTGTCTGTCCTTTGAATGCTGGTAGAATCGATTTATCATCTACTTATACATTTGATGATAGTTCTTCATTCGATCAAATTCCTGGTATTGCTTACACAGTACCTGATTTAGATGCTCAAGTTCGTGTTGTTATTTATGCTTCAAATGATACAAGTTACTCAACCCCATTAGCTTGTGTTCAAGCTATTTTAAGTAATGGTAAGACCGTTCAAACTAAGTATGCTGCTTGGCCAATTGCTGCTATTTCAGGTGTTGGTATTCTAACTTCTGCTTTTGTTTCTGTTTTTGGTTATACAGTCACAGCTGCTCATATTGCCTCAAATTCAATTTCATTGTTTATTTATTTCCAAAATTTGGCTATTACTTCTATGATGGGTGTTTCTCGTGTACCACCAATTGCTGCTGCTTGGACTCAAAATTTCCAATGGTCTATGGGTATCATTAATGTTGAGTTTATGCAAAAGATTTTTAATTGGTATGTTCAAGCGACAAACGGTATTTCTACTGTAGTTGTTGCCAATAAAGATATTTTATCCATTAGTGTTCAAAAAAGAATGGCTAATTTCATGAAAAGAGCTGTTACTATCGCATCCTCAAGTGATTATAATTTTGATAATATCTTAGATGATTCATCATTATATACCACCACTGAAAGAAATACCACTGAATATTCTTCAAAAATCTTAGTCTTACGTGGTATCGAACGTGTTTCATATAAGGCTGGTATTGAGTTATCCAACTTCTTTTTAACAGGTGTAGTTTTTACCTTATTTTTCCTATTTTGTTTAATTGTTGGCTTAATTTTCTTTAAAGCATTGTTAGAAGTATTAACTAAGGCTCATTGGATGTCAGAAACAACTAATTTTTTCCAATACAGAAAGAATTGGACCAGTATCATGAAGGGAACTTTATACAGAATGGCTGTGATTGCATTTCCTCAAATTTGTTTATTAACTATTTGGGAATTCACTCAGGTAGATTCATCAGCTGTAGTTGCTGATGCTGTTATTATTTTCATTGTATTTTTTGGCTTATTAATATATGGTACCATTAGGGTTATTATTCAAGGTAGACAATCCACAAGATTATATAAAACACCAGCTTATTTATTATATGGTGATATGAGATTTTTGAATAGATTTGGTTTTCTATATAGTCAGTTCCATGCTGACAGGTACTGGTGGTTAATACCATTATTATGCTACTCATTTTTTAGATCGTTATTTGTTGCTGTTTTACAAAATGAAGGTAAAGCTCAAGCTATGATTGTTTTCATTATTGAATTATTCTATTTTGGCTGTCTATGTTGGATTCGTCCATATTTAGATAAGCGTACTAATATTTTCAATATTGCAATTCACTTGGTGAATTTGATTAATTCATTAATCTTTT
The DNA here is from genome assembly GCA_030555675.1 of Vanderwaltozyma tropicalis. NCBI lineage: Eukaryota > Fungi > Ascomycota > Saccharomycetes > Saccharomycetales > Saccharomycetaceae > Vanderwaltozyma > Vanderwaltozyma tropicalis. Next base: position 34,565 of record JANIWO010000027.1, read on the forward strand.
TGTTCTTCAGTAATATATTCGGTCAACCTCCTGTTGTTTCATCAATAATGGCTATCATATTATTTGTTTTGAATGCTGTATTTGCTTTATTCTTATTGGTATTTACAATTGTAACATGTACAATTGCTTTAGTTCACAGAAACCCAGATGTTCGTTACCAACCAATGAGAGATGATCGTGTATCATTCATTCCAAAACTACAAGTTAGTGAATCAACAGATGCTTTGAACGGTCCTTTTTTCAAAGATGACACCGAACTAATGGATATGGGTAAAGCAGTGATGGATACAAATGAAACTGAACAAGAAAGAACCAATCGTTTGGATTCGTTTGGTAAACAAAATGAAAACAGACTAATATTTGATGATGTAAGTAGTGAAATTACTAATCCAAGTAATTTGATTAGACCAGCATCATTTAATGATAACAACTCTGTTAACGCTATTCAACCTACATCCATTTTAGGAAATACTAATAATCTATCAACACCGCAATATCAAAGAGTTGGAAATAATAATTATAATATATCTCCAAAGAAAGGTGAAAATTTGAGAAAACCTGAATCTAGTTTTTATAGTGGAAATAGTAACTCCACCAGTAATCCATTTTCATCTCGTAACAATAACTCTTTCCTATAAGGAAATGTAACTTTTACAAATGATGTACTCATCAATATCTTAAAATATCAAGAAAGGGACCTGGTTTTTAATTTCATACATATAATGCTACCATTTTTAATTATATAAATTTTATATAATTATAAGAATTCTATTAAAAAATATTAATATCATTGCTTAAGCCTTTTTAGAAAAGTAGTCAAACCAGTAAAGTTGATCGACAATAGTCTTGTTCATGGCATATCTTAAAACTGGGTTTGTTAAATCACCTCTGATGGCAAAACCGTGTTCAACACCGTTGAATAAGTTAATATTATAAGTAGCACCCATTTTTCTCAATTTATCTTCAGTAGCATATCTCATTTCTTGAGTGAAGATAGGATCAGTTTCAGCAGCAGAGATTAACAATGGTGATTTACCAATAGCTTCAACTTCCTCCATTTGGACATTGGAAGGATGAGCAACAGCAACAGCATCAGCTAATGGAGCCTTTGTATTAACAGCACGAATAGCAAATCTAGCACCGAAACAATAACCAATTAAACCAATAAACTTTGGAGAGTGATCAGCTCTTAAACCATTTAAGAAAGTTTGAACAACAGCTTCAGTTTCTTCTACACCATGCTTTTGTAACCATACTGGAATTTGGTCATTAGTGAAAGTGTTACCGTCAGCAATATCACCTAATAAAATATCGGGAATCATAACCTTGTAACCACCTTCAGCTAACTTATCAGCAACCAATTGAGTGTTAATCAAGCCAATACCATAGATATCAGAGCAGATAACAATGACTTTGTCATTGATGGAAGTTTCACCAGTAATGTAGGTTTGAACACCGTACATCTCTTCGAACTTACCCTTTGGTACACCTTCGTGTACGATAGCAGTGAAACAACATTTGCCTGGAGGATTGGAAGCCATTTTTATCTATTTGTCTTGTATATGTATCAATCAATTGATGATATGTTATCAATTGAACAAGTAATAACTAAATCAAAATAATTTCAAGAGATGATAATTATTAAAAACTTCATTAATTTATATATCAGTTATTTTCCAAGATGTTTAATTCAAATGAAAACTAAATCAAAAACATTGGAACCTTAAGGATAATACCAATAGAACTAGATGGTTTACAAGGGCTGATACGTATTCAATTGATACTAGAAACAGAATGTTAAATTGCTGAATTTGATTGAAAAATTTCCGCAATTTTACGTAAGCCGGGGAGTTCCGCTTAATAATGTAGGCAGGAGCGTAAACCAGCAAGCTTTTTGATGGTTTACGCTATAGTGTAGTGAGTAATTTAGTGAAACCTTAGTCTTATATGAGTAGGGTGGACCTATTGTTAGCTTACAAGTGTACTTACATGTATTGTGTTGATTAATATGATACTGCATGGAGGTTTTGACTAACGTTCATGCCTTGACAAGTTGAAAACTTTGATTAGCGTGTAGGTTGCAATTGAAACGAGCCCCACGATTGACCCTACCATTATGGCAACTTGCCTATAGTCTTCTTCTGTGTATTTGAATTCATGAGGTAATCCTACTGTATTTTGACTTGGCTCTAATGCCACTTCAGTGATTTTGATAAACAGTTCATTTAGAGAACTTAACCAAGTTGATGAAACGTGTAATGGATGGTCGATTAGTAATAATTCTGTGAAATCATCAGGTTGAACTTGACATCTCTGTTGTTGTTTATCTAAATCTGCCTTCAGAGCCACAAATACAACCGGTAAACTTTCTATTTGCTCTCTGTGATTATTAATTAGATCTGCTAGATAAGAAAATGATTCTGGATCACTAGAATCATAAGTTAGACAAATTACATCACATTCTTTCAATTTTTCTTTATTATTTAAAATTGCAGATTCTTGCTCTTTAATTTCTTGCATGATCAGATAATACTGCCTACCACCTTTCAATTCTAAACTATTCACAGCAATTCGTGGTCGAACTGTTGGTGAATACACTTCAGCAAATGGTCTTCCTAAAAATGATTCCAATAAAGAACTTTTTCCACTATTTGGTTTACCAATTACAAAACAATTGAAAACTTTACGATCTGAAATAGGGGCTCTATAGTATTTCCCATTTCTACGTCTCATTTTTCTTGATTTCGTTATTTGTAAAGCCAATGTTGCATCTTCTTGGAATCCAAAATATACTAGATATGCTGTTGTAATCTTATAATCTAAAAACGTAGTCATACTCCACTGTGCAAGCCACCCTTGTAGTGTAATACAATCTCTGTCCTTTATAACTGTAGAATATGGAAAATTTGTAGCAGACCATAAATGTGGTAAACCAGGTGTACTTTTAAACAAGAACTGTAACTCTTCTTCATTTAATCCACCGTCATTATCTTTATCGAATTTTAAGAAAAGGTCAACAAGGAAACGATAACCTTTTGGGCTTAATTCAACACTAGCAGTATCAGACACATTTAGTTTCGGATACAAAACTTTAGCTTGAATAGAAAGAGAATCAGTGTAGTGGAATGCTCTAAGGATTCCCCAAGTCGTTTCATGACGACCTTTTTCGGCATATATCTTATTTAATAGTAAAAACCCATCTTTTGTTATACCTTTTCCTGGGACATAAAGTACATAACCTGCATATTCCTGAGATTCTGATGAAATATCAACTAATGTTTGCTTTATATATTCTAGCTCATTGACATCAATGCTTTTCTTAAAACATTTCTTCTGAAGTGCAGATAATTCAGCACTATTTAAAAATCCATCTTGGTCTTGATCACTTAATAAAAATACCCTTTTTAAAGCCAGCACAGCTAATGGTTTTAGTTCTCCGATTCTAGCATCATATAATGGAGCAATTGGATGAGTAATAGATCTTTGGCACAAGTAAAAGGCTTGATTCACATTAAATTGGGTTTTAGCACTAACTTTAATACATGTATCTACTTCTTTGAATTCCATTAGAATTGGAATAAACTCTTCATCTTCTACTTTAGTATCTTGTGAAGAGATTGATATTGTCGTTTCCTCATAGTCATCACATTTACTCTTACACAGTACAACAGGAATATTTAAACCTAGTGATCTAAAAGTCATCATCCAATACAATGATATTCTTTCATAAGAATCATGATCAGAATATACTAACCATATCACATCAGCAGTTTTAAGTTCTTTATGCAAAACTTTAGTATCACTATTGGAAGTATCAATTAAAATCGTGTTCTTTGGGGAATAAGGACTGGATGAAAAATCCTTTGGAATGCTAATTGGTGGTAATTTATCTTGAACATTGGTGATAAATCGTCCCTTAATCAGTGATGCTATCAAACAAGACTTACCCACACCTGTATCACCACAAATTACGACTCTAATTGTCTGTTTAGCCATTGCAAACTTATTGAAGCTGGTTTACCAATTGATCGTATACAAGATCATAAACAAGGTTCATCATCTATATATCTCATTGTTATTCTCCAAAGCTTTAAATATTTCATGTCAAAGCTTTAGAGCGTTAAGAAAAATAAGCTGTAATTTTGATAGTGAACCAATGAATGAGCTGTTACGATGTGATATATGTAGCTGAATATATTTGATTACTTGTAGAGTCCTTTATTCTTGTTAGTTAATATATTATATCAATTTTATATAGCTATATGTAATATAATATTTATGCAAAAAAATACAATTTGGATATTTTGGAATTATTGTTTCATAGTCATATTATAAAGTTGTTCTCTTAACGATTCATTTTCTTCTTCTAATTTTTGGATACGTGATTCTGATGCATTACTGTCTAGTTTACGACGCTCTCTTTCTGATATCCATTTCCTTTCCAACTCTTCTACTCTTAGTTCTAATTCTTTATTTATTTGAGCTCCAGAAGTAGTTTGTTGATGATCTGATTTCTCAGTAAGAAGAATATTCATATATGATTCCACAATAGATTCCAAAGCTGTTTCAATAAAATTGTATAATGATTCAAGCCTTGGTTGGATTTGTTTGACTTTTGCTAACCCTTTCATTTGGCTAATTGAATTCAATTTTCTTTCTGATTGGTCAATTGAATCCTGTTGCAATATTTTACGTAATGTTTCAAAAATATTACTTAGATGCAATAGTAAGTGTTGCTCAAATTTACTGAACTCTGATTCATATTTTTGAACAATAATAGCATCATTTCTAAAATCAGTAGCAAGTTCATGCAATTGAATATTTTCATTTTTTAATGTTTCTGCTCTATGAGTAAGGGTATTATATTTAATATGCATGTCACGATATTCATCATTAAGATTATTATATTTGTTGGATAAATCTTGTAGATGATCTTCTAATTTTGAAATTTTATTTTCACTACTTTCACTTAACATATCTAAATCTACATTCAATTGTTCAACTATTTGTAATAAATTCGCCTTTGCAGATTCTGCTTTTGAAATGTCATCTTCTAAATCATTGGTTAGTTTATTCCAATTTTTCTCTTTTATTTTAATTAGTTCTCTTTCATCTTCTAAGGATTGACGTAATCTGTTCTCAATTATTACATTATTTTCTGTTCCATCTAATTTATTTGTTAATTCTAAAATTTCTTGTTCTTTAGAGTTTACTATATTATTAAGTTTTGAAATTTCATCATTCAATTTTGCTATAGAGTTTGCATGAAGTTTATTCTCAGAAGATTTATTTGTCTTTTCAGTAATAGCTTTTTGAGCATATACAGTTGACATTTTTTGAATTATTCTTTGTTGTTGAGATAATTTCTTTAATAGTAAATCTTCTAAATTTCCAGATTTATCAACCTTTATTTTAATACCTTGAATAAAATTATCATATTCATCATGTAATTCTTCAATTGCCTCTTCGAGTCTTGAATCGATAATTGATCTATTTGACATATCGGGACTATTTCTTGTAAATTTATTTTCACTTCTTATAAGAGTACTATTAGCAATTGCAAAACTATCACTCTCATTTTTCTCTTGAAGTTCTCTCAAATCATCAAGAATTTTTTTCAAAGTAGCAATTAATGCATTCATTTTAACCATTACAAAAGTTGATGATATTTTCTTTGCCTTTTCTAAAGCATTTTTCTCTTCAGGAGAAATTTTATACATTTTTTCTAAGATAATTGATAACATTTCATCAACATTTGCAGATATTTGTTCAGAATGTTCAAGGTATTCATTTGCATAATCTAAAGTTTCCACATGTTCTGATTTAATTTCCTTTAATTCAGCATTTGCCTTTTCTAAATCATCCTTTAATAGTTGAATTTGATCATTTTTATTTTGATTTGTTAATTCTAAATCATTGAATTGTTTCCTTAACTCTTCAATTTCATCATTTTGTGATATGGTTGATAACAATTTATTATAAAAAGAATCTCTATTATTTTCTAAAGATTCATCTCCATAGTTTAATTGTTTAATTAATTCGAATAATGTTCTCACTTTTAATTTATAAGTAGTAACTTGTTTTTGTAATTGATCAATTTCTAAAGATCCTGCAGAAGTTGGCATTAAAGTAGCTGTACCAGAAGATGAAAACAAAGAATTTCTTGCAGATGGTTTAGAAATAGTTGGAGATAAAAAATCAAAAGGGTTACCTAATTGATCAGTTGAGTTTCTCTTTTCATTATTTGTTAATCGCCAAGGCGTCATTGATTCTTGTAATTTTGGAATTGCCATACCTGAAGAATCGTAATGAGAGTCTTGATCATGTTCTTCATCGTCATCATCGTCATTATCATCGAGAGATCTCCTCGTAGGTGATCCCAACTTGTTGATTCCATTGCTTGACCGGCCTTGTATCAGATCATGAGTTAACCTAGTGGGCTTCATCAATTGTCTAGGTGATCCATTATATTGATTTCTACTTGAAGTTTGACTAGTTTGTGATTCATTCAATAATGAATTGAACCCACTATGGCTAGTGTCCGTTGAATAGTCCTCCATCTTAGTTTTTACTCTTTGTTACTTCCAGAGATGCCTTTGTTTCTTGACTCGATGCCTTTGTTTACATAAATTGTAAATTTAAGCTTTTTTCAATATTGATTTGTTTAAGATGAGTTTTTCAAAAATTAGTTTGATGTTAAATCATATATGTGTTAATTAAGTATATATAGAGTATGTACAAGAATATTAAATAGATTTTGTCTTTAATTGTAAGCCATGCCAATTGGAAATGTCATCTTTTAAAATTTGATTTACTAATTTATGTTGTTTAATTATTGATAACCCTTTAAACTGTGCACTGGTGATGTTGATTGCGAACATTGATCCACATCCACCAGATATATCAGTGACATCTAATTTTACTGGATTCAATGAGTTTTGTAATTTATTGTAAATTAATTTTTCTTGATCTGTATGTGTTGAGTGGTAACGAGCACCAAATCTTGCCAGACAAGCACTTCTCAATGGCATGCTAAGCATGCCATTGAGTTGAGTGAATCGAACGGCTCTCGTGCTCATAAGTTTACCTCTAAACATACCGATACTGATCTTCCTAACAATAATTGGGAATTATTCCATTTGTACTAAATTCACACTTGTAAATTCATTCATTTTATAATTATTAATTGCTCTTCCCAAAAAAGCAAATACGTTACCCTGACGTGTATATTACCCTGCCGTGCGTGTTACCCGGCGCACTAGCACGTGCCAGTTTATCTTTTCTTTTTTCTGTCGTTTCTTTTTTATCGTTTCTTTTTCTTTTCCTTTTTTTCCTTTTTCCTCCCCCCCCTTCCCACTTTCCATCTTCCATTCCCATTTATCCTTTTGCCTTCAAGGCGCACTCCAGCGTTTTTTTCCCACCGACTCATTGACACGTCCTGCATCTCATCACCTGCGACGAACCGTGTTCTCTTCAAAAAAAAAAAAAATTTAAAAAAAATTTAAAAATTCCAATTTTGCGAAAAATGAAATTGGGCCTTGCCCTGTTATATAAAGGCAAGTTGCGATAGAAGTGGAGAAACAATTTAAAATTGTTGGAGACAGATAAACAGTGTGTTATTGATTGGAGTATTGTTAAAATTTTAGATACGCATTACTAATACGTGAGTTCATTGGTTGTTCGCTGTCAGTTTCCGTTTACACATTGGAGAACACAGCACTGGAAAGCACACTCAAGATATATATATAAATATATATATATTTTTTTTTTGAGAAATTGGCTATAATGAACAGGAGGATAATTGTGGTGGGGAAGAGTGGAATTAGTGGAGTGAGGCCGGATTTAGTCAGTGTGGTTGGTGATGTTGGTGAATTGTTTGTGGAGTTGTTCCGGAGTAGGGTTTGTGAAGACCTAGAGGAAGATACGTGGGCGGCTAATTGTTTGGAATTGGATACTACAGTTGTTGTGGTGGGCGGCAATGCCGGTGTTGAGAGTGAAGACCTTCGGCGGGTGTTGAAGAGGTTCTTGCCCTTGGGGGAGTTCCAAGTGGTGGACTCTTTGGGAGGTGAACCTCTGGCGTTGGGACAGGCTGGTGGTTACAAGGAGAGAATACAACGGGTTAGTCAATGGATGTACAACTCGCCATGTTCAGAGAACATTTACTCGTTGATGGCACATTTCCAAGAGTCTGCAAGGAACCGTTCACGGAGGACTCGTGTCGAAGTGCCCAGGTACATTCGTAACATTGATTTCATGTCCATTTTGCAAATGGACATGAAACAACCTGAACATTATTTGGAATTGATGAACACTTGGGAATTCTCTGCCATATCTTTGTCCACAAGGGAACTCATATACTGTGCGTTTGTGTTGATCAAGAAATTGGCGCACGATGCAAATTGTCCCATCTCGGATAAGAAACTGTTGTTGCTTTTATTCGTTTTGGAAGCATCTTACCATCAATTGAACAAGTTCCATAATTTTAAACATGCTGTGGATGTCATGCAAGCTACTTGGAGACTCTCTGAAATCTTGTTGACGGAATCAGATGCCACTCACAAACTATTACTTTGTATGGCAGCTATTGGTCATGATATTGCTCATCCTGGTACAAACAACGGATTACTAGTGAATTACAAATCAGATATCGCCGTTCATTTCCGTGGTGACTCAGTCTTGGAAAACATGCATCAAGAATTGTTTCAACATTTACTGTATGATCATTGGCCCTCGTTAATGGATACAGTATCTCAATGTGAAAAAATGGACACTTTTAACATAATTACAAAATCTATCTTGTCAACAGATATGGCAATGCATAATCATTACGTTTCATCATTGGATAACTCCGATTCCATCACTCTAGAATCATTAATTTCATTCATTATTAAAGCTGCAGATATTTCCAACGTTACAAGACCTTTAGAAATTTCAGCTCATTGGGCATTATTAATTACATTAGAATTTGAAGATTGTAAACTTTTGGAAAATTATCAAATTACAAAAGAATTAAAAGATTCAATTATTTTAGAAAATTTGAATAAATCAGATTTATCATTATCTGTTAATGATTTAATTGAAAAATATCCATCAATACCAGATGGACAATTGTTTTTCATTAATAATTTTGCTGAAGAATTCTTTAACAGACTAAGCAATAAATTCCCAATATTAAAATTTTTATCAGATAATATTAGTTCAAATAAAAAATTTTGGGAAAATAAAAAATAATTAATTATTTCATTATCTCTATTTTGTTATTGATATTGATCTAATTCATATATAAGCATATCTATCATTATATACAATTTCAGTCATTTATATACAAACCTTTATTGCATTTAAAATTTTATAATAAATTATTCATTTTTATTAATTAAATTTAAATCATCATACGCAGATTGATCAATTAGACCTTGTTCTTTATATTCTAATACAAGAGAAAATGCCTTTAATAATTTTCTACGTGCCCCTAATGCAGCAACACCAAGATTTTCTAATTCTGAATCATTTAAACTTACTAATTCTGTCCATTTTTTATCCTTTAATGCATCAGAATATTTATGTAATCTTAATGATTTTAACCATACTGGAATATTTGTTAATAATTTAGGATCTGTTAAACTTTTTGGATTCATTGATGTAGCAACACTATTTGGTGTACTAGAAGTTGATGGAATTGGAGTTTGTGTATTTATAGAACTTAAACTATCATTCAAATAATTGTTATGGTTTTGATTACTATTCTGACGAGTATGTGATTTATTATTGTTCCCATTATAATACAAATGACTTGAATTGCTATTGTCATAATCATTTGATGATTTCCCTCTTGATATATTTCTTGAATTTTCATTATATTGAATATAATACATTTTCTTGGAAGATTGTAAATTATGTGAAGAACCATGAAGAGTTTTCATTACATGAGGGTCAACAGATTTTGGTCTTTGTTGTAAATCTGTTAAATAATCAAACATTGGCATATGTGAATTTGGTTTTGACCAATTTTGGAAAATTGATGAATTATTTTCATGTAAATTATTATTACTATTATTTAATTGTCTTGGATCATTATCAGCAAATACAAAATCTAAATTCGATGAATGATAATTGTTACCTCTTGCCATTTGAGCAGGTGAAGAAACTCTAGAAATCTGTGGAGATGTTGAGAATCTACTATTAAGTAAATTTTCAGCTTTCAATTTTGTCATTTGAATTACATCATCATTTAAAGTTGGTAATAAATTTTCTATTACTGCATTTTGTTGAGAACTTGTTAAAGTTGACATCCATGAACAAAGTTGGTTTATATCTTGGTTGAAACTCAAAGTGATATTTTGATCATTTTGTTGTATATGATTTGAATATTGAATTGAATTTTGTGTATATTGATTTCTCATTAAATTTTGATGTGTTGGCTGTTGATGCTGATGCTGTTGTAACTGGTTGTTCTGTTTGAACGTGTCCAAAAACAAAGATGAAGGAGTAGGGGAAACCAAAGCAGGACCTGCTGCTGTAACTGAATGTTGTTGTAAACTTGAATGTGAACCATCTATCATAGAAACTTGTTGGTCTAACATGCTTTGTTGGTCCAACATACTATCCAACAATGGTGGCGACATGATCCTATTAATCCCACCAACGGACTGCCCATTCACAGAGGATTCTGGAGACAATAACACAGCCCCTGGGTGTGCATTTCTGGAGACACCAAACGGAGATTGGGTTCTACTGGGGAAATCTTCATAGCCATTCGTCATCCTTATCAATTTGTGCTCAATTTTCTAAGTACCTTCACTCTCAATATCAATTTCTTTAGCAAAACAAGAAATAAACCCAACGTTACACTACTTATAGTGACTTGATAACTTACAACTACACAACTTCAACTATTTTAAACTCTATCTGTAAACGTATCTTTAACATATTGAAACTTTTTTCGAGATGAGCTCAACGGGCCAAAATGAAAAAATTTTCACAGCTTTAATTTACTATGTAAGAACCCTTTCAAAATGAACAAATGGTTAAAATGCGGATGAAGCAATGGTTAATTGATGCCAGTGAGTATGGGGGGTTGTAGTTCTAATGCTATTTAGGTTATCCGTCGAGGGAATCATAGTTATGGGGGTTTTAGCGGTAGAGTTAGAGCTCGAGTAGTCAAGATTTTTTATAAATGTGTACTGAAATATATAGATGTAGTAGTCACTTGGGTGGAAGGGACCAGTGTGCAAACACACTGGTCCCTCCACTCTACAAGGGTATTTCTTAAGCGTAAAAGGTTTAGCTCCTTCAATTTCTTGGCTTAGACATCAACACTTTTTTTTTGGATTAGAAGTGAAATTTCAACTTAAATTTGGTACTATTTGAATAAGTTCAACACTATTTGGTTGTATTTAATTGCATTGACAAGTGAGTGTGTGTGCTTGCAAAAGTTTAGGATGGCTGCGAAGAAAGACACTCTCCTAGCATACGATCTTTTTGCTAAAACTGAAGAAGATGTACGAATTCGTACAAGAACTGGTGGTATCATTACCATGTTATGTTGTGGGTTCACATTCTTATTATTATTAAGTGAATGGTTCCATTTCCATAGAATTGTCACTAAACCAGATTTGGTCATTGACAGGGACCATCATTTGAAGCTGGATCTGAACATCGATATTACTTTCCCATTTATTCCATGTGAATTGATTAATTTAGATATTTTGGATGATTCAGGCAATGTTCAATTGGATATCTCAGAAACTGGGTTTACAAAGACAAGAATTGACAACAATGGGCAACCAATTGGTGGCTCTCAAAAATTTAAAGTCTCTGATAATTTAGAAGAGTTTGCCCCGGATGATAAGAATTACTGTGGTTCCTGTTATGGTGCCATTGATCAATCCAAGAATGATGAATTAGAGGAAAAAATATGTTGTCAAACCTGTGAAGATGTTCGTTCTGCTTACTTAGATGCAGGTTGGGCATTCTTCGACGGTAAGAACATCGAACAATGTGAACGTGCAGGCGTTGTAAATAAAATTAAGGAACATTTACATGAAGGTTGTAGAGTAGTTGGTGAAACTCAATTGAATAGAGTTCACGGTAACATCCATTTTGCTCCAGGTAAGGCCTTCCACAATAGACGTGGTCATTTCCATGACACTTCATTTTATGATGAACAAGATCAATTGAATTTTAAACACATTATCAACCATCTAAGTTTTGGTAAAGAAGTTAGAGAATTGATGACTGATGATGAAAATTCAATTGCATTAACTTCACCAATTGATGGTCATCAAGCTTTACCTGAAGCCCCAGCTCATTGGTTACAATTTTCATATTTTGCTAAAATCGTACCTACTAGATTCGAATATTTAAACAAGAAAACTGAAGAAACGTCTCAGTTGACCATCACGTCACATTCAAAGGAAGTTGCTCAAAGTAATGAAGACACACCTTCATTGAATTCACGTTCTGGGATTCCAGGTCTATTCATCGATTTCGAAATATCGCCAATGAAAGTCATAAACAAAGAGGAGCATGCATTGACATGGTCAGGGTTCCTATTGAACTGTATCACAAGTGTAGGTGGTATCCTAGCAGTGGGGACCATCATTGATAAAATTATCTTCACCACTCAAAACGCCGCTTCTGCTGCTGCTGTTTCCAAAGCATCAGTCATGTAAATTGGGAGGGATAAAGAAAGATAAGCACATGTGTAATGAATACAAATGTGTAGCAAGTGTATAGCTAACCGTAGTTAGTCAATTGTATAGTTATTCAATCATTATTAATATAGTATTATTTATACTGGAAAAGTGCATCACACTTGACGACGGCAAATTTTTAAATATTAGATTAGTATCGCAGCCATTGAGATGCCAAGTAATAAGTTAAAATGTATTAAATTGGGTGGTTATAGATACAATAGAGTGTTAAAAGTGTTAGTGTAGTTGTCACTAGAGAGATTGTGTAAGGTCGATTCGGTAATTTCCAGTGAGATTGTCAGATTTGTGGCCTTTTTCCCCCGACGAAGATAAGACCAAGTGTACGATAAGAAATATTTATGGTACAACCGTTGAACGAAACATCGACTTTATCTGTTGGTGATGAGTCTAGGACTCCCTCCATGGCGATGGCTATGCCTAATGTGATGAATATGAATGTTACTGCACAGGATTCGTTATACCATATCTGTGTGACTGTGAAAAAAAGGTTAGAGGCTTTAACTCAGTTGAAGCCATATTTGAATTTAGCATATTCTTCAAGTGAATTACTTTGTGAAAGACAGTCGTTGCTGTTATCACAGAAGCAGCAGCAACAGAAGGATGACGGTCATCAAAGTATGAGTTCCACTTTTTCTGGAAGAGACAGTCATCAGAATTCAGATTTTAATGGACGTTCAAGTTCAATTTCTACAACAAGTATTAAAGATGATAGATCATCTTTCGATGGTACTACTTTCAATTCTGGTGGATTATCTTCTGCTGCGACACTGACTAGTTCAACAAGCACTGCAAATGGGAACACTTATTCAAATAATATTGAAGATACTTTATTAACTTTTAGTATGGGTATTTTACCAATTTCTGAAAATTGCGACCCTGTTACTCAATTATCACAATTATTTCAACAAGGTTCGCCACTTTGTATAATATTTAATGCAGTTCAAAATGATGTTAAATTGCCTGTTGTTTCATCTGATGATTTAAAAATTTGTAAGAAATCTATTTATGATTTTATTTTAGGTTGTAAACAACATCTAGCTTTCAATGACGAAGAATTGTTTACTATCTCTGATGTTTTTGCTAATTCTACAAGTCATTTAACGAAAGTATTGGATGTAGTTATTACTTTAATGGATTCAGCTCCAGATGTTTTCCCATCAAGTGCCAAAATTATAGAAGAAGAACAAATTTTAACAGATGAAGAACAAAGAAATTTAAAGAAATATGAAGCTTCAAATAAAATTATGAGAGAATTTGTAAATACTGAAAGAAAATATGTTTACGATTTAGAAATTTTGGATACATATAGACAGCAATTGTTAGATAGTAATTTAATTACTTCAGAAGAATTGTATATGTTATTCCCAAATTTATCAGAAGCTATTGATTTCCAAAGAAGATTTTTAGTTTCATTAGAAATTAATGCTAAAGTCGAATTTTCAAAGCAAAGAATTGGAGCTCTATTTATGCATTCCAAATACTTCTTTAAGCTTTATGAGCCTTGGTCCATTGGTCAAAATGCTGCTATTAGCTTTTTATCTAATAATTTAGACCGTTTCAAAGATACAGATTTTGTTATTCGCAATAAATTAGAATTACAGTCATTTTTATACAAACCAGTTCAAAGACTTTGTAGGTATCCATTATTATTAAAGGAATTGCTTCAACAAGCTAATAGCAGTGGTACAACAAAGGAATTGGAAATGGCATTGGATATTGCTAAAAGCATTGCGAGAAGTATTAACGATAATCAAAGACGTACAGAAAACCATGAAGTAGTTAAAAAACTGTACAGCCGTGTTGTCAATTGGAAAGGTTATAGAATTGCTAAATTTGGTGAACTATTATACTTTGATAAGATCTTTATCTCAACTAGTAATTCAAATGAATCTGAAAAAGAGTTTGAAGTTTACTTATTTGAAAAAATCGTCATTCTATTTTCTGAAGTTAGTCAAAAAAAATCAAATTCTTTATCTTTGAAAAAGAAGCCAACAAGTTCTTCATTAACTTTAAATTTGAATAACTCTGGTTCTAATAATTCTTCTTCAAGTGGGTTGAATGAACCAAAGTTAGATTTAAGAGGTCGTATTTTGATTATGAATTTAAATCAAATTAATCCACAAAATACACATGCATTAAATATTACTTGGGAATCTCCAAAAGAACAAGGAAACTTTATTTTAAAATTCAAAAATGAAGAAACAAGAGATAATTGGTCATCTTGTTTGCAATCTCTTGTACGTAGTATAAGAAGTGAATCATTTAGAAGCACAAGTAGTGGTGAAAGATCAGCATTGACTTCTCCAGCTCAAAGTAAGGATCCACATAACAGCATGGCATCTTTCAATAATTCACAAGTTAAACGTATATCAGATATGCTACCGAAAAACCGTACTTCATCTTTTGGAAATGAATATCGTACGATTTCAGAAAATTATAAAAGTTCTATTCCAGAGACTGCATTATTAATTCGTATAGCGTTTAACTCAGACTTTTATACAATTTTGATTGAACTAGATGCTTCAATCGATGAACTTTTACAGACAATTAAAAGGAAAATTAGCCATTCGGGTACTGTTTCAAAAATTAAATATCAAGATGAAGATGGAGATTATGTTATCTTAGAATCTGAAGATGATTGGATTGTAGCAAAAGATATGTTAGCAGAAAGTCATGAACAAATTTTAAATGTTTGGGCTTATAGTTAATTCAATCGTATTACTTTGATTATTAACTATTATTTCATTTAATTATTTTGCAACTAAAATCTCATCAAATACATTCAACGAATATACAAAACAACTATGACTTTAAATTTTAAAAATCTAAATATGAACACTTAGAAGACTTTTTGATCATTTGGTAGATAATTCATTGATTTTTTTTTGTACTAGATTCGAAAAAATGCAATATTTTAATGAAATTTTACCCGTTTTACACCTTTTTCCTGTGATAAATATTTAGCTAATTCTCTATGTAACCATATTTAGTAAAACCATTCGCATACCAAAATTTTCATTAACCATTTCTGAAGCAGATTAACTTAACAAATACCAATGTCAGGTATTAATTTTCTTTCTTTAATAAAAGATAAATAGATTAAATAAAATATACAAATAAAAACCGTAAGTATATCCTTTAATTGAATATACTATCCAAATCATCCAAAGATAAAGATTCTGGAGATTCAATGTCCTGTGTCAAAAAGCCTTCTCTTACTTGTTTCATCCAAGTAGAAACTTGTGTTGGGCTATCATTAATTTGAGTTGGTGAAGATGCAGTACTGTCATTATATAGACTAGAGCTTGAACTCGACTCTATTGGAGTTTGAGTTGATATCACCTTATGAATGGCTGACAAAATTCCAACAGAATTTTGTGAATTGCCTTTAAAACTATCTTTAGAATTAAACTTAGAAAGTCTTGGAGCTGCAGCTGCAGCTGTTATATAAGTAGAAGCAGTAGATTGTTCATTTGTTCCATTTTTATTGGAATTAGAGTGAGAACTCAAGCTAGAGCTAATATTAGAACTTGATTTCACTTTCTTAGATAGATTTTTACTGTTATTATCTTCTTTAGAATCAGAGTTTTCGTCTGAAAGAGATCTTTTTTTATTACCTGAGCTAGTCTTACTTGAATTTGATGATGTTATTGTTGCTGGCATAGAGATATTTGATTTAGAACCTCTTGGTGTCAAGTTAGCAGATACAGGGGAGGTTGAATATGGAATGTTAAATTCACTTCCTAATGTAAAGGCTAGATTGTTAGAAATCCCAACTTTTTTGCTAAAAGAGATAGTATCATCTAAATAATTTTCAGAAGAGATACTACCGCTGTTAACTTTAGAATCTGTCCCATTCAAGGCATTCATCTGCTGTTGCAGTTGTTGTTGCTGTTTTAATTGTTCAGCAGCAGCTTGTGCATGTTCTTTATAATCAGGAGATAAAATACCTCTGTATACGTACAACATTCTTCTTGGAGAAGAATCAGACCATTCTCTTGATAGGGCATAAGTTAAAGTTTTTTCACCTTTTTCTAATTTCTTTACATAAGCATTTAATTTAGCAGAAATTAAATTTGAAAGTTTTGTAGACAAGTTAGACATTTCTGGATTTTTTTCTAATAAATGATCGCATAATTGTTTAACTGTCATACCTTGCTGTTCAGTATCCTTTTCCCATAAAATGACAAAGACAGTATATAGTACTTCATCATCTAATGGAGATGATCTGTCACTCGGTATTGGTCTTTCACCAGTGATAGGAATAATTTTGGAAATTTCCATTGTAGGAAGTTCTTTTTCCTTCTTCTGTTCCTTTTTAGATTTAGAATTACCATTTGTTAAATCAGTTGAAGATGATATACTTGGGAATACATCAGAAGCTGTAGCAGTAATTGGGTCAGGTTTATTACTAAATCCTAAAGCACTTGCTTGAAATACAGGAGATGTTGTATTCAATAGAATTTCATTATCATCTGTAGATGTGGGTATTTGAAAAGGTCTTGAATTAGTTAAAGCCATTTTTCAAAATCAAGAATAATTCACAATTTATGATGTCACAGATAAATATATGATAGAAAAATCAGTGAATTTGTTGGAAAAATTAATTAAAACCTCCAACGTCCTGTAATAAAAAAATTAAAATGGAATAAAGTATTAAAAAAAAAGTGTTTTAAATAGAATAATTGTTTCCAATTAAGGAATTAGAATATTATTTTATCTATTTATCAAAATGGCTGGAAATATAGTTCCTTTAATAAGGTTATTTTGATTAAACACTTTATTAGATAATTAATTCTCAATAATTTCAAATAAAAAAAAATCTTAATTACTTCTAAACTTAAATTTTAATTTAATTTAACAAATAAGGTAATCCATTAAGACTCAATTCGTTTATTTATTATTATTATATTCATTGCTATATTCATTAGATTTGAGATGAGGTAAAAGTGAAAAATTTCAAACCACGAGTCATCGCGAGTAAAATTCACCAAAAAGTTGCGTGGGTGGGTTCATTGACTATACAAGTTACTGTTCAAAAGGATGAGTACAAGAGGTACAGAGCCCCTACGGTTCCAGAGGAGGCCATATATATGTATTTGGTTGTTATTAAGTGTATATTATTTGGTAATTGACCTTTTGGGTCGCCACGGTTGTGATTATTTCAAATGGTGACCGTTGAGATTCAGCAAGGCTGATTCGATGAGTTTGACAGATTTGTGAGGTTGAAAGAGGCTCAATGACAGTACAAACACAACAATTGCCATCCCTGGCCTCACCTGCACTTCTGAAGACGTGAATAAATAGTTTAAACTTACAAAGAAACAGATTGGAACTGTTCTCTACTCTTCTTATATATAAATACTACAAATTCTTGATCTGGTTCATCCGTGCCCCGCACCGAAGTGTCGACATTTACATAGTAAAAAAAATTTTTCAAAAAAAGTTTTTTTTTTTCAGCCATTTTTTCAACATTGAAAAACAATTAGTATGGGGTAAGAAACAGTCACTTGAAATAGGTCGCTTAACTACGAGCTCTTGCTAGCGCCGCAGCAGTTCTTTTATAATCATTAGGCCAGTAGTTATCTTGATTTGAATAGATTTGGTCTATTTGAGAGCCATTTGGAGGGATGAACCAGTAATTGACGGCGACGTGGACGTGATTAGTGTTTGGCTCAGAGGTGTTACCAAAGGAAGTGACTTCGTGAAACCAACCAGTTGGTAAATATAACATTTCGCCTGGTTGAATGTCAACAGTCATTCTGTTTGCATTCTTGAATAATGGCCATTTCTTGTCAATGACTTCGTCCATGGCCTTTCTTGTCTTTTCATCCTTGATTTCATCCAAATGAACAAAAGCTGGTGGGATTGTGGAAAATGATGGAGGGTCTAGATATAAAACATCTCTTTCAGAGTATTTAGCATTATCAATTGCATCTAATTGTACTAATTGTTCATATTTTTCCTTTAATACAGGATCTAGATCTTTGTCTTCTTCTAAATATTGTTTGTAAACTTCGGCAACGATTGCACCATCATCTCTTAATTGTCTCCAACTTGGAGCTTTTTCATTTCTGATATAATCAATAATACCAGTTTCGTAGATTTGACGGATATCACCTACTGTGTACATCTTACCAGCATCACCTGGAGAAAATAGAGTGAATCTCTTATGACCATCAATTGGAATGTAAATGTTATCAGCATGGTCATGGTGAAGACCTGATGAGGACCCATCACCTGGGATATTTCTACCTAACCCTAAAAATTTATCAGATGTTGAGTTTGGTTGAAAATTTTTAGCAAAATCAATGTTATCCTTAGTTGAAGTGGCACCAATCCAAAGATTGATTTGTTGTGGGATTAAATATTTCAAGAAATCAGGAGTTTCTGGTAATGATTGAACAAGGTTAGCCATTGGAGGTTGGTATAATTCTCTAATACGTAATTGATCTTCAACTAAATCATCTTCTTCATTTTCATATGGGTCCAACTCATCGAAATCATCATGTAGATCTTTTACATTGATTAATGATTCTGTGTCAGAGAAATTGGCATTAAATGAAGCGTCAATGACTTGATCTTTTTCATCTTCATCAGAAGAATAATTACCATTATCTGGATCATCTTCATAATATTGAGTAGTTAAATACAAGTTAGTTTCATTAGGATCAGCAAGTTTATCAATAAATGAACCAAATGGAATTTTCAATCTTTTAGTACCACTACCAAACCCACCATTATTCTTCTTTTCAATTTGTAAAATTTCATCTTCATCTAAAAACTTTTTAACATTCTTAAACTTCAAATCATTGATTGGGAACCCATTAGGAGAAATACCTTTGATCTTACAAGGTTTTCTTGGAACAATATAGTTATTTAAAAAATCTAATTGTTCTTGTTCTGTCTTAGGAACTTCAATTTCATCAATACCCATAAATTGTTCTTCTGGGTAGTATCCGTTATATTGAGCTACAAACTTGGAATCTAGATCCAAATTTTTTTTACTCAATAAATCAGAACTGCCATTTTCGACAGTATTAGCTTCACTTGATCTTTTCATTGTTCAATTGCTCTTGATCTCTCTCAACAATGAATACAAAAGATTGATAAAAAGCAACCATTTTTTAAAATCGTTGAAAAATTCTACCATACTAAAAAATATTGAATTTAGTAACGTTCACTAAACAAACTCAAATCAGGCTGAAAATAATTCAGAGGATTCAATTAAATGGCCAATCACCAGCGTGGACTGAATTCTCTCGATAAACAAGTTAAATAAAAGCTTGTCATAGTTTATGTTAATTTTTTTTTAAATATGGTATAATTAATTCATATATAATATTTATCTAAAGATATGAAAAATGTACTGCAGTATGATGTATTTTAAAAAGATGCATTCCTCATACCCTGCTATGACTACGTTTGGTATCCATTTCAGAACCAAAGAAATCAATATCCATTGATGAGGAAGCTCTCTTAAAATGACCTCTAACAAATGAGCTAGTACCTGTACTTACTGAATTGTCAAAAGTTGATGATGATCTTGCACGAGCAGCCATATTAATGTTATTATTCATGATAGTTGGTCTTCTTTTACCAACAAACTGTGAATCATTTTGCAATAATGTTGGAGTTGTTGGTGTTAACGGTAGTAAAAACATGGAATTTGTTAACAAAGTAGTTGTTGTAGATAATGATTCCTTATCAGAACATGTTAATGATGCTGTTTCTGAACTTGCTAATGCAAACATATCTGTAGGAGAAGTAAATGCTGTAGAAGAAGACGATGAAGAAGAAGAAGAGTTTGGTCTTACTCCTTTGTTATTACCAAAATAGAATTGATCTTGGTGATTTGTCATAATTTCGTTATTTGGATGAATATTCTGTTCCATGAAATTTTCATTCATAACTAAATCATTGTTAAATGATTTTGACAGGTTCTTAAACTCTTGAGAACGATAAAATTCTTCTAATTGAAGTTGAACACTGTAATTTGACAAAGATTCAATTACCTTTTTACCAACAAAGTTGGTATTATCTTGTTCATTTAAATATTTACACTTAAAACTTGAAGGTAAAGATTCTCTGTCAATTGAAAGTTTTAATAAAGCATCACAAATTTTAATTAAATTTGCATCTTTTGAGTTTACGTGGAAATTTTCCCACTGATTTAAATCATAAAACTTTAATGCTAGAGTACTAATAGTGATAGCAGCCAATGCAATTGCAGATGCATTATAATTGTATGATAAATTAACATCAAAGGCAGCTAATTCACATAATAGAACAGCACCAACTTTAATTTCATCGATATTTGAAATATTGTGATTTAATGAAATTAATTCGTCACTTTTATTGTCTTTTAATACTAACAATAAATCGATAAAATAATCAGCGGTTGGGTTGTTCAAGATTGACCAGTTTAATGAAGTCAACAGATGCCATTCAATTTCACGGAATTGAGCAGGAGTGTATTGCTGGCAGCATAGATTGGTTAGGATATTAAAATTTGGGATACGATTTTTTGAATCCCAATATTTTGAACTTATCCATAATGCAGATAATGCAAGTAATTGATAATTACTACATTTAATAATGAATTTAGAAGTGTATCTGTTCATAATATCGAATGTTAAGAACAGAGTTGATGTGGATAGCTTTAATCTTGCATGGCAACACATAATGAAATCAATGATCAAGAATCTCATTTTTTCATTGATCTGAGGTTGAGCTTTAAAACCTGGCAAATTCAAACGAGCAGCAGTAGGTTCCTCTTCAAGACGGATCAAATTGCTTAACAATGAGTTGCTATATTCCATTACGGAAGCTCTATGACATTGGAATTCTCTTTGAACCAAGTTAGGATTTTGAGATTTGACTTTATTGGCATTTCTTCTGATATGGGCCAAGTATGCTAAATTTGGAAGATTAGAGTTGGAAGCGATAACCTTTTTATTGTTTTGAGATGTAGATGATCTCATAATGCAAATTTGGAACTATGTAGTTCAAACCAATACAATATTTATAAGTGATGAAACTGTAACAAAGCTAGAAAAGATAGCAATGGAATGTTTCAAATGTGGTGATGGGTTAGTAGGAATGAACAATGCTAATGTATAAAAAGTAAAAAGTTAATGGATGTATAAATATGAGAAATGAATGAAAAATTGAAGAGATGAACAACTATGTGATCTTCTTTTTCTTTTGCCAAAACTCTTTTTCTAAAATTTCAATCTAATAATGTATCTATACTATATTAATACTTTCTATTAGTATATAATTGACAATTTAATTATAATAGCAATCCAACTATAACAGATTAGAGAATTGTTGGAAATTTATCACTATTGTTATATATCTTGCAACTAAAAAAATGTTAAGTAGCAAAAAGAAACAAATGCCTATTACATTTAACAAGATTTAATATTACATAGTATGAGGTCTCGATTATCGACTATTACCGAATCAGTATATAAATTTAATATTAATAGATAGTACGAACTAAGAAAACCTGCTGTGCTATAATAAGCGTAAAAAATAATTTATGCGGGAGAGAGAGCCTGATACATTACACTACACTGTAAATTTGCTAAATTAACGAGTTAAAATCAATTAATACTCAATTAGGGTAGGGTTGAAATTCAGTCTTTACAGCTATCAATCTGAGATCAAATGAAAGTTGAAGCAAAAAAAAAAAGTATTATCATATCCTGATACTCTAGTCCTTCGGCCCGCAAGTAAGAATGCACCTGCTGTATACCGTTACGGTAGATGGTAATGAAACACCCCCAGTAAGGTAAAAGTGCTGAAGCTACAGGTTCATTAGGTTCAATATAATCTAAAACACATCAAAGAGTGCTGTTGTCCTCTGGGCCTCTGGACCTCTACCACTTGCAAAATATGACACTGCCCGCACCTTACTGGTCCATCCACAATTTGCCAGCAACCTCAGCATAAGCTTGCTCAAATTGAATACCAGAGTGTGATACACTGGGAGAGAGCAGCAGTAATTGATAGTTTCTGCCGCGGTTAAAGTGAAAAATTTTTCACTTTCCTTTTTCAAATTTCAAGTTTTATCCTAATTGGGAAATACTAGCAATTTGATCAAAAGTTGAGCTGAGAATGGAATGAGCTGATGATTTTACTGAGTGTTTGTTCAAGTCTAGAGTAGGGCAAGTTGATTAAGGCCACTTAATGGTTGCAAGATTAGGGCCTGTTAGTGTGGTGGACAGCTTATTTCCTTTCCAGGCGGGTATTTTTCAAGATGAGATTGGCTAGTGTTATAGCCTTTACCTATTCATACTATAAGAGAGTAAACTTACTTAATAAGGTGTGACTTTTTTATTTATAGCCTCATCCTGATGATAGTATACTTTGCAATGGGTATCGTCACTCAGATTTGCTTATCGGCCAGTAGAGATCCAGAAACTATCGGCACCAGTGGTGTCAGCTGATAGTCCACCGTTGAACAAATGAGGACAAGCCCCATATTTACAAAGTAGGGAACAATTGAGAAAAGGAATAAGGCATTTTGTTGAATTCTGTACAGTGTCAATTGCAGAACACCCACACAGTACAGTCCTGTTATAATTCTTCATAGTTGTTCAAATATCATTGCTGCACTTCAATAGCAACCAAATTATTTTTGGAAAAAATTTTCAATAAACCCTTAGAGAAAACTAATTCTGCGCGCATCTCTTCGTGTTTCAGTTGGGAAAATACGGTATTTTCCAAAGAC
This sequence comes from Vanderwaltozyma tropicalis, assembly GCA_030555675.1. Classification (NCBI taxonomy): domain Eukaryota; kingdom Fungi; phylum Ascomycota; class Saccharomycetes; order Saccharomycetales; family Saccharomycetaceae; genus Vanderwaltozyma; species Vanderwaltozyma tropicalis. The sequence continues at coordinate 58,022 of JANIWO010000027.1, forward strand.
GGTAGTATCACCCTGGTGATTTATTCACTTCTAAGTATATTTCTTTGCACATACTCGATGCCTAGCTACTAATTGGGTAGTTGTCAATGAAGATTCTGCACGGTTGTTATTAATATCTCGTTCTATTATCTATTTCCATGAGGGAATGTTTGTAGATAACAAATCTGTTCTAGATTGAATTAAGAGACGGATACAATACTTTGAGCAAGTGTGGTTGAGCCGTTGACATCTTTTTAAATTTAATACTGATGAGGCTGGATTGGGAAGTTCTAAGAAACTAATGTTTGATCCATCTAGTACTAGAGAAGAATGAGGCTCTCACTTTTCTTTTGAGAGATCAATTTTGAGTTATGAACTGCATTCCTACTGTCATCGACAAATAGTAATCATTGATCTTGTCTACTTGATAAAAAAGGTTTTTTAGTCGTTCTTGGGTGCATGAATACAGTTAGCTGTTTCATAATGACTATTGAACAATCTAGACACTTACTAAATCAAGAAATTCTAGAAAAGATATTAAGATTTGGATCTTGATTTCGGTTACTATAGGGCTTAAAATTTAAGTTATTAGAGTTTTATTAAGTAACTTGATTATATCTTAACCAACAAGACCAAGATCCATACTTTTCAATAGGATACATCTTGCTCAAACTGTTAATCAGTTCTGTAGATGATAGAAGTACTTTTGGAATAGTTTAAAAAAACTACAATTGAATTCTCGTTATGAATTTTGACCAGTTTCCAGAAAATAAATAATCTTGTTAATTACAGTGAATATATCACTTACAAGAAACCAAAAAAGTGTTTATTCTAAACTAGGAATAATCGAATTTTACTATATGGACTACTTTCCTAAAAATTATATACTCTTAAGTATATATAACTATATTTTATTAGATTTTTAGATATGTGAAAATTTATTTATATTTTGTTAGTGATTTTTAATTTTTAAACATAATGTTAAAAATTAGTAAAAGTACAATAAATATAAACTTAAAATAAATAAACATCTAAAAAAAAAAAGTACTTTAAATTTGTAGAAAGGTATTCTATAGCTCACATTTGTTAATTTTAGAGCTCATTATACCATAAGGAACCAGTTAAAAGATTTATTAAGGTTTAGAAGTAAGATAGCCCTCGTGAAATCCCATATTTTACAGAGATATTGAAAATAATATGTAACTTATAATACCTATAGTCTATAATAAAAAAGACGATTCATTTAATGCATTCATTAGATTTGATTCATTACTAATCGATTTTAATTTCTCTAACTTCTCAAATTCTTTTAGAGCAATGAATAATTGAGCTAACCCTTCCATTGACAACATATATGACGAAGATGATGAACGAGTACGCTCAGAATTTGCTTTTATAGCTAACTGAATAAGACGTTTGATGATCATATTAGTAAAGACCTTATCAATTGTCGATATCGAATGAAATTGAGCAATTGGAAGATGAGAAAATAATTTTAAAGCTGCATTTCTCAATAAACTGCTACCTTTTAATAGTTGTAAATTATATATTTTAGCATAGACACCTTTAAAGTTGAACTGGGAATCTATCTTAATGCCAGATTCAAAGATTCTTTTCCAAAATTGTAGGTATGATACCGTTATTTTCATAATATCCTGACTATGTGTTCCTGTAATAATATTCATCGAAGGCTCTGCCTTGTACTGGAGTATATCTTTTGCACTTGGAATAATTCTTATTAGATTATTGCATAACTCCAGCTTTAGATCACTATTTTCCAAAGAGTAGTAATAGTCTAAAAAACCATCAATCGAGGATTTTATTTGAACATCTGTCGAATGAATGGCACCACCTGTCATCAGATAACCTTTCCAAAACTCTTTTGATTGTCCAGTAAAGATTGTGTGTTGAAAAGATAAAAGCTGTTGATCAATACTACTACTTTTATTAGGAGAAAAATTGAAATGAAGACATAATATTTCAAATGACAATTCTTTTAGTTCTACTTGAGGTTCACCGGATAGTCTAACCAAGGCTTCTATTACTTTCATTGCTAAACCTTCATCTACTGAGAGGAATAGGCTGGTATGATTTCTTATTAGTTTAGAAGTGCTAGTTCTGACAAGTCTACCGACATCACCTTGTTCCGTTATTGTATAATCATCCAGTAGAGTTGAAATTGTTTGAAGTATTGATACTCCCAAATGTTCATGTATTCTAGAGATGTGATTATCCAAACTTATCAGTATATTTGACTTTCCATTAGGGGTAAGTTCAGGCAAAGTTTTAAAAAATAAATTTTGAAAAGATTCACTATTTAATCCAGGTAAAGCATAACATGTCAAAACATTACTAAACCTTAAAAACTTTTCAAATTCTATCCAAAATTTTCTTTGAGTGGTATCATCAATAAATTTTTCTGTTGAAAATGATAATGTTGAAATAATTTCATTGACATTAATTTTAATTTCCTCAAAGATCCCAGCTTGTTCTGTAATATTTCTAAGAATATGCAGCAATAAACTTGTATCTCTTTGTCGAAACTTAAAATCATTAGGGTATGTATTCTTTAATTTCAGTAACCAGTACTTTAAAATCGATAAGAATTTAAACGATTCAGATTCACTATTTGAATTTTTATGAAGTTTTGCATCAAGCAATTGATCAAAAAGAATATCTAAAGGTTCAATTATTTCTTCCCACTTGATAAACTTCTGAAGAATTGAAAAAGAATATAGAATTCTTTCAGGAGATACCAGAGCTGTATCATCCAGTAAAAGATTGATAATTTGATACCCTATACTGTCGTTCACTTCTGCAACGTAAACAGTGTCAAGCAATTTTTCTATGGCCATAATATTCAACCTCAATACATACAGATCATTGTTGTATCTGATATTATATTGAAACATCCAATCAGTAACGAATTCCCAAAATTGTGGATAATTTTTTTGAAGCAATTGATATAATAGTGTTAAATTTTTCAAGTAAGAATCTTTGATATCACTTATTGGTAATTCGATAATTCTTAAAACTGTGACATTATCCATGATCAAAGAACCATGTCTTCCTAAAACTTCTTGTAGTGCAGCATTTGCAGATTTTCTGATTATTAAATCACGATCAAACAACGAAGAAACTAATAAATTCAAGAAAATATCTTGAATAATTTTAATTGGAATCGATTTACATCTTACAAATGACCAGCAAATATAATTTGAAGCATCTCTAATTTGTGAACCTTTTATTTGGTTCAATCTTTTCTGTTGAAATTTTGAAGTATGTGGAAAAATATCCTTAGATATACTTTCACATATTTCAGGAATATATGTAATAATATATTTCCCCAGCTCTGCTATTATCAAAAGGTATGAATGGAGAACATCAATATCTATAATATCCCAAGTAGACTCTTTCAACAGAGCAATTGCCTCTTCTACTCTTGATTGAATAAGATCTTTTGTCATTTCAGGATCTTCCATCTCTTTTATAATGTACTCCACTATCTTACTATAGGAATGTGCCAATGCAAATCTAAATTCAGTAAATTGTGAATCTAAGTTAGATAACAACCATGTGATTATGTCTTCCATGGTATCCCAATCTTCATGGTAAGAATGAAGTTTAAAAAGTTTTGGAAATATTTTCACCAGTATAATCCCATCCCTTTCAGAAGTAGTATATGAAGTGTTTTGTAAACAAAAAGAGGATAATTCAATTAATGTTTCCTTACCAATAATATTATATTGATCTCTTGGTTTTTTAACTAATACCTTTAAAAATGAATTTAATGTATGCAAATTTGATAAAAGATTTTTATTTTCCAATAACAAATTTGAATTTTTAATTAATAATTCTGCCTTTATTTCAGATACCAATGATGAAAGACTTTGATTTTTTTCGAAATTACAAACCAGTTGTAACACCTCTGTATCATTATCCAGTTTGAAAGGAGCAATAACCAAAATACGTAGCCAAGCCAGTAACAAATATGACAAATACCATTGTGACTCCTGAGTCAATTGCAATTGTAACAAATTAATAATTTTAGGTAATAAATAAATATCTGTACTTAAAAACTGTGAGATTTTTTTCAAGTTACAAACTTTAGCAAACTGGTAGAACAGTTCCCCAACATGCAATCGATGCTGCTGTTCATCATTTGTAAAGAACGCAGATGTCAGATGTGTTATGCAAGCAGATAATTTTGCATCCAGGATACTTGGATCTTGTTGGAATTCATTGATTGCCTTTCTTGTTTGATCAAAATGTTGATCCACATCTTTGCAACCTTGTTCCACTTGGAACAGCAACTCCTCAATCGACTCTACGTGCATGGCAATGCGCTATTCCTCTGCACCAAATGGCTTTCTTCAAGTAATCATCAGGTTCATCTTTAAAATCTACCTCATCGGTAACCAAAACACCAAATTTCAGATATTAAAGATGTATTTTCAAACACGGTCACGTCCCACGACAGCATTTAAGGTTAGCCGGCTTCGACTAAAAATTCACGAATTTCCTGATTAGGAAACCACTGAGGTATCCCAAACCGTAAATCGCCAAGAATTCAATCTAAATAGGAAATTTGACAAAAAAACCTACTTTAAAGATCGGCGGCTAATTTCGAAATTTTACTAAAAGCTTTGAAAAATTGATGGTTGGACGAACAAATAACCCACCTCTGTCGTTGGCCCCATTATTGTTTGATGTGTCCTGATTTGGGAATGCAACAAGGATGTCGTTCCGTTGATGTAGTGTATCTTATCATGAAAGAAACTGGGTTTGGTGATTATTAGGTAGAACAACCCAAAGACTATTCCACAGAGTTGCGAGATATGATATACGGTATAAAATTTGCCATACATGTACTGTCCACTCTTGCCGAACAAACGGTCTAGAGCAGGTATCCCGAATTAGCGTAGCATTTAGAGCAGATACAATATTACGTTCAACTACCACTACACACACACCTACAAGATGTCTCAAAGTCATACCTTCACCAATTGGTACCATCCCATCTCAATCAGAAAAAGCAAGTTGCCATAAAGCCCAGGTTTGTTATTGTATGTGCGCGCGGGCAGGGTAACAGCAGCGCACGTGCGCTGCTGTTACCCGCACACATCGGCTGCGCATTCTTTGCTCGTTCAGCAGCCGCCGGCTTCCACTAATCCCAAACCGGGAAAAAGGCGTGCAGCTGCATGGAACAACTCTCCCAGCGCAGAACAGCCCGCATATGCACCGTAGATCACTTCATGCATGGAATAGTGGACGCCCAAAGAAGGTATCCAGTTGCACAATAAGTGAATAATATCTTCTTCGACATTACGTGGCAAGTGTACATACATGCAATGGTTTTTTTTCACTCATTGTATTGCCCTCTCATATGGTCAAGTAGTGGTGAGCTTCAATGAAAAAGGTATGAGGTTAAAGAGATAAGTGTCTTAACAGCCAACTTCTACTAATGGTATGCATGTTTTAAGTGAGAAATTTAATTAAAGCACTTTGTAATATATTTTATGCAATTAGTGAGAGCTTCTGGAATAGTAATTGTTAATTCAATGGAATAAGAAAGAAAATTTTTTTTTCAATTGGGATTTGTATTGTAATTGTACAGTTTTTCCATAATTATATATATATAAATGAAATTTCTCAATTATAATATTCTTATTACTTCTCTGTAATTACTGTTATTTAAAAGTTTTCAAAAAAATTTTTTTCTTGTTGGTTTTGTTAAAATTTTTTTTCTTTAGTACAGCAGATTACATATCGCAATCATACAATACATAATGGATTCCAGATTAGGTAGATTAACACAATTGTCCACTGACACCGGTAACAACTTGAGAAGAACCTCAATTATCGGTACTATTGGTCCAAAGACCAACTCTCCAGAAGCTTTAGTTGCTTTGAGAAAGGCTGGTTTGAACATCGTCAGAATGAACTTCTCTCACGGTTCTTACGAATACCACCAATCTGTCATTGACAACGCCAGAAAGTCTGAAGAAATCTACCCAGGTAGACCATTAGCTATTGCTTTGGATACCAAGGGTCCAGAAATCAGAACTGGTACCACCATCAACGAAGTTGACTACCCAATTCCACCAAACCACGAAATGATCTTCTCCACTGATGACAAATACGCCAAGGCTTGTGATGACAAGGTTATGTACCTTGACTACAAGAACATCACCAAGGTTATCTCCCAAGGTAGAATCATCTACGTCGATGACGGTGTTTTATCTTTCGAAGTTTTGGAAGTTGTTGATGACAAGACCTTAAAGGTTAAGTCCATGAACGCCGGTAAGATCTGTTCCCACAAGGGTGTTAACTTACCAGGTACTGATGTCGATTTACCAGCTTTATCTGAAAAGGATACTGCTGATTTGAAATTCGGTGTCAAGAACGGTGTCCACATGATCTTCGCTTCTTTCATCAGAACTGCTCAAGATGTCTTACACATCAGAGAAGTCTTAGGTGAAGAAGGTGCTGACATTAAGATCATCGTCAAGATTGAAAACCAACAAGGTGTTAACAACTTCGACGAAATCTTAAAGGTTACTGACGGTGTTATGGTTGCCAGAGGTGATTTAGGTATTGAAATTCCAGCCCCAGAAGTCTTAGCTGTCCAAAAGAGATTGATCGCTAAGTGTAACTTGGCCGGTAAGCCAGTTATCTGTGCCACCCAAATGTTGGAATCTATGACCTACAACCCAAGACCAACCAGAGCTGAAGTTTCCGATGTTGGTAACGCTGTTTTGGATGGTGCTGATTGTGTTATGTTATCCGGTGAAACTGCTAAGGGTAACTACCCAGTCAACGCTGTCACCATGATGGCTGAAACCTCTTTGATTGCTGAACAAGCCATTGCTTACTTACCAAACTACGATGACTTGAGAAACTTGACTCCAAAGCCAACTTCTACCACTGAAACCGTTGCTGCTTCCGCTGTCTCCGCTGTCTTTGAACAAAAGGCTAAGGCTATCATTGTCTTATCTACCTCCGGTAACACTGCTAGATTGATCTCTAAGTACAGACCAAACTGTCCAATCATCTTAGTTACCAGAAACGTCAGAGCTGCTAGATTCTCTCACTTGTACAGAGGTGTCTTCCCATTCGTTTTCGAAGAATCCGAAGTTGCTGACTGGACCAACGATGTCGAAGCTCGTTTGAACTTCGGTATTGCTAAGGCCAAGGAAATGGGTATCTTAGCTGCTGGTGATGCTGTTGTTACCGTTCAAGGTTTCAAGGCTGGTGAAGGTCACTCTAACACTATGAGAGTTACCTTAGCTTAAGCGAATTAATCATTAAAATTTAAATTTTTAAATCTTTTTATTATAATGTTTTCAATTTTCTTAACTCCTTCACTTAGAAATAATTGAGTTTATGAATGCTTTTATTTCTTCAATACATTTATATATATTTACGTAGAAAATATCTAGTAAAGAATAAAAATATATTTTCAAAAACTTATTGATTTATTGTCCCTATTATATATAATATATAAATTATTATACTTACATGTCAAATTCGACATCCACACTATGCTCTTTTTTATAAATATTTTTACTTTTATTCAAAATTGGTAGTATTATCTTCAATAAAACCTTTTCCCATTCAAAATAGCCTGCTTCTAATGAATTGTAGTCATTTCCGAATTTGTCAGATGCACTATTGAGTACACTCTGAACTAATTCAGCAACTTGTAGTACCAGGTTAATTCTATTTGGTCGTAAAAGTTTTAATAGATATTTTTCAAACAGTATGATATCCTTTCGATGTGGTCCTTTTTTATTTAACGTAGTTTCAATCCAAATACGAATCATCTTACATACCTTTTTAAATGACATTTCACCTTGAAAGCTAATAGGCTTAAATATACTTCCATCAGTATGGAAATGGCTTTTTTGTAAGTACTCATCATCATTTCTTTCTTTGATTTTTTGTCGAATGTCATCATATTTTGAATGTTGAACTTTTTTTGAAATAACAAGATCATGCTCCAACTCTTGACGAATTTGAGTTGGTAGCCCATTAATAAAACTTTCTTCTTCTTTACTAGGTGAAAATCGACTTTTTAATTGCTTTTTTGACATTGGAGAAGGTGATTTTGAACCAACAATTTCGATATTTCTACTCTCTAGTTCGCTTACGACATCCAATTTTAAGTTATCTGGTAATTTTGCTAATGTAACAAGTGGAATACATTTTTGAAATGGAAGTTTTGGTTGAGCTCTATCTTCAATTGGATCAACAATTTTATTGAACTGAACGGAAACCCCACGAAGTTCTTTTGGTGGGCATGAAAGAACCCTAAACAAATTTTGAATTTCTGTTGCTACTACACCTACATCATTTGTAGGTAAAGCAAATTTACTACTTTTACTAAATGAATCACATTTACCCATACCCATATACTTAGGTGGTTCAATGGGTGCATATACAGCTCTCTTCATGATTTTTAAAGTGACCTGTTCAGTTTTTTTATCAAGCAGGTTCAACTTTTCAATGATATACTCTGAACATCTAGTTAGAAAAGCATCTACTTGTTGTATAGATTCAAATCTTATACCCCAATTTATTTCAATCGATAGAGATTTTCTTTTAAAAGTTTCTGTAGGTTCATACAATATCTTACTTGCTTCATCATCATCTTTACCTTGCAAAGCTAAGCTTAGTTTTGTCCCAGTTTTAGACCCTAAGCAAGTTTTCAAACTCTCTACATTAGAAACACCTAATAAATCAGCTAACGTACAATTTTTCTTAAGACTAAAGTAATCCCTCAATTTTTGAACAATCGAATAGCCAACTCCTGGAAGATCATTCAATTTGAAATTAGACCAGAATGAAATATTTTCAGATATATTCGCAATATTTTCATCTACAATGAAATATCCGTTAGGTTTTCCTAATTTTAATGCTAACCTAGCCAATACTAGTGAATTAGAACAACCCACACTAACAGTACATCCATTTGTTGCTTTATAAATAGCAGATCTAATGGATTCACATATAAACTTTGTATCAAGATCATGTCTTTCATTAATCGCAACACATACAGCTTCATCAATAGATATAGGTAAGACCATTTGAAATATTTTTAATTCATTCAATGTTTTGTAGAATAAATTCGATTTAATTTCAAATTCTTCAAAATTATATGGCAAACATATTAGTTTCATACCCTCTGGACATAGTTTTTCTGCTTGTGCAACCCACATACCATTTTTGATACCCAAATTTCTTGCTACATAATTACAACTTGCAATATCAGAATTTTTAGAACCATGACACACTAAAATTGCATCTTTATTAATATCGACATCGATGCCAGTAGTAGTTAAAGCTGCAACAGTAGCAAAGAAACAATCAAAGTCAACATGGAAAATGGTAAGCACATCTGATTTAGTAGGTATTAAATTATCTTCATTTTTTAAAAAATCTTGAAGAAATTTTGATCTTAAATCAGATTTCCAACTAGAAAGATGATGCAATCTAGAACTATTAAAATAGTTAGTTAAAAAGTTTGGATCATTGCAATTAATTTGTTGACCTAAATTTTCATTATTTTTCTTTGCAAGGTTAGCAAGTTTCAATTTTGATTGACCAAAATCAATTTCTGAGACTAAAGAATAATCTTGCCAAGGTAGTAATTTTTTTGCCTCTATAGAATCTTGAATCCATTTTGGTTTCACTACTTTATAATTAGCAAATTCTAATTTTTTTTTTGATGTTAGATTTGATGCAACAATATGAGTTACGCTTCCCTTCGATGAAAGATGATGTATAAACTTACCACCATGAATAACAATCTGATTATGAAGAGTTAATCTATCAGGATTAGTATAACCATTAATATAAATGGCACAATTATTAAATATTTTTATTTGATTACTATCAGTTTTCAAAAGTAATTCATCTTGTAATTCCTGTTTTTTACGTTTCTCTCTAAAATAAGTACTTCTACCATACCTTTTTTTACCTGATTCTTGAGATACTTTATCAACATATTTTATTAAGGATTCATCATCCATTGCCGATATGGACTCTCCTGAATCATTTTTATCAATAACCATTACCAATTATTAAAATATAGTGATGAAAATGATTTTTCCAATTGATTTTCTTCAAATGACTCTCTTAAGCCTCAAAAAGTGCACTATAATTTATACTTTTATATGAGATTTTTTTGAGGTTTTGTCAGTCAATTAAAATTAGAGAAGCCTTCGAAATTGATTAAAGGGAATATTTTTCAATTTTATCAATTGTATACAATAACTTTCAATACAAGTTCCCCCTCTTTCCCCTCCTAATTGAATAATAATTGGTCTGTAATATTTTTTTTCCCAACAAGATAATCAATTCACCATTATCTCAATAGTTTATAAATTTAAAAATTTTAAACTCTCCAAAATATTAATTAATAATATAAATTAATCAATTTCACCTTTAATGGAACTATAAAATACCAATTATTCTCGATTTAACGCAATTTAATATTATTTCATCGCTATATTAATTGATAATTTAATATTTAATTTTTCATTTTTTTGAAAGCCTTGATAATTAATATTAAAGGAGCTATTTGTAGAAGCTACAGATAGTAGAAATATAGAAAGTTAGGACTTTAAAGAGAGTGTTATAGGTCAATAAAGGTATAAATCTGTAGACAAATTTGATATAATGAATGCTACTGATATAATGAACGGAACTGATACTTTAAATGGTACTAACATGAAGCCAGATGATGAAGTATTTGATACTTTTGATAGTTGGATACTTGCCAATTCTGAGGTGGAAGAGAATGAAAAGATGAAGGTTAAGAAGAGGAGGAAGAGTTATAATGTTAGTAATGGCAACACGAAGAGTAATTCTAATTTACAAGTAAGAGTTAGTGATACATCATCGCTATCATCTTCTTCAGGATCATGGTTTGAACCCTTAGAGAATATTTTATCATCTGGGTCAACAACCCCTGGGACCACATCTCCTAATGATAATACTGTGGCTGAATATATTATGAACAATGATATACCTATAAAGATCGAGAATGATTACAATGGTATTAATTCGGGACTACCTGATTTCCAAACATTAATCAATGAAGATGAAAATGGGGTTAATGAAACTGGGACTGATTTTGATGACAGTAAAAATAAGAGAGCCCCTAGAAAAAGATTAACTTCATATCAGAAGCAAGCTCATAATAAGATTGAAAAAAGGTATAGGATCAATATAAATACCAAAATTGCTAAATTACAACAAATAATCCCTTGGGTAGCTAATGAACAAACTGCATTTGAAGTAGGTGATTCTGCCAAAAATCGTATGCTAAGTCCACAACAATTACACCAACAGCAACAACAAGAAAATTTGTTATTAAATGGTGGTGATAATTCTACAAAATTAAATAAAAGCATGATTTTGGAGAAAGCTGTAGACTATATCCTATATTTACAAAACAATGAAAGATTATACGAGATGGAAGTTCAAAGATTGAAATCTGAATTGGAAAGTTTAAAGCAATAAGTTAACAAATACATTTAATATTCAAATACTAAAAAAAATGTGTATCTGAAATAAAATACACTATAAAATAAATATTCGCACTCACTATGAAATTATGATAAAAGCCAGAAAATAATAATTAAAAATAACGACTTTTAATGAAACTTTATCCTTTTTCTAAAGCCATAAACATCAACGTAAAATTTTATATTGAAGGAGTACCAAAGTCTTTTCAATATTTCTTTTAACAAGTAGTGTTCTTCTAGGTTTTTCATTAGAATTTTTTGCAACGTTCTTTATGTTTATAAATTATGCTAACAATATATAATTTGTAATCAATAAAAAAGCTTTAATCAATGTAATTTAAGTTAGTTTGTTAATAAAATTCTGTAATAAATGTTATCAAAAAAAAATCAAAATGCTCTCGGGGAGGTTCGAACTCTCGACCTTCAGATTATGAGACTGACGCTCTTCCGACTGAGCTACGAAAGCAATTAGATTATGGAAATTTAACAAAAAGTTTTTGCTGTACCGCTCCCGAGCAAGCATTTCTTTTTCTTCACTGTATGGCTTAAATATCACAGAGATATACACTTGTGAGTATTGTAGAGATAAACAAAAATTACTGTATTATCTCAATTAAATAGCTTTACAGTTATTGCGCAATTTACAAGTTTTTCTAGGCCAGAATTGGATAGCTACAGATGTATATTCGCTGTAAAGCCTTGCTCTTGTCGCACTGACGGTAAAACTAACCTCAACTATTGTGGCACTTCCCACTTACCACATTATACAGTGAATTATCGCACATAGACCCAATGCCATAGCCACCATTGCGATGTGCCTGAGAGGAAACTCACCTTTACGTGTTTCATAGTTACCAATCTCAATGGAAAATGAAGCTAGGAACAAGGGCTTTTCTCTAAAGGATAGCCAAATTTAAGGGCACAATCCACAATCAAACAGATCATGGTAACCACACCCACATCATATCTCAATAAACAAACACAACCAATAGTCATCCTTATACATTGTTAACAGCACACAATGCAACCTGTAACGCTGCAGGTTATGTCGCGTCTGAAAAATTTTTCAGTTTAGCAATTAACTAACACTTTTTAAATGTAATAACGTTCGATGAGGTTGAAGAATCTGTGTTAGATATTGTTATTTGCCATTGACAATAGTGTAAGCAACGTAGAGAGTAGCAGCTGAGTTGTCGTCGTTCTTTGGTTGATTTCAAAGTTTTACATCTAAGAAAAAAAATTAATAGTTATTAGAGCTGGTTTCACTGTAATTAAAAATATTTTTAAAATACGTTAATTAAGCAGAGATGAACTTTGAGAATGAGTATTATATGTCACAACCTGCGGAGGAGTTGAGACCACAGCGTTTGGATAACCAGTTATTTTTTGGCTCCGTTGAGACTTTGACTCAATCTGACTTTCTTCAAGAAAATAACATTCGTTTTTTCATAAGTGTAGGAATATCAACTGATAAATTAGCTACTATTTGTAGTCAAAATAAAACTTTATGCAATTCAATGAATGATGTAATCATGATTAATTTCGATCATGAGTTTGTTGCTGGTCAGCATTACAATAATTCTGAAACGGAGCAATTGACTACAAATTTCCAAAGACACAATACTCGTCAATTACAACAATTGATATCATTTTTAGTTGAAGATCCTTCACAATATGATGATGGTAGATGTCTAACTCCATTACCAGAAAAATCAGACGTTTCAACACTATTATATGGGAATATTTCTCATTATTATGGTTCAAGTATATTTACTGACCATGATGTTGAAAAGTTTAAAAGTTTCAATGATTTATTAACCTTATTTAAAGCTTATAATCCAGCTGATAAAGTTTTAGTCTTTTCCAATGATGGTAGTGATGTCGATTTAGTGACCATGTTAATTTCTTCTGTTTTAAAGGCTAACCCAAGTGTGAACGTATATGAAGGTTTAAGATACATTAAATCATTAAGATCAAGTTTAGAAGATATACGAGAAGAACGTATTATTTGGTGTTGTGGTTTATTAAATTATTATGAATGTATTAGAGCAAAAGAATTATACTGGGGTGGAATTGGTGGCCAAACAAAACCACTAGTAAATTTGCAAAATGCACAATCTGCATCTTATAAGAAAAGACGCGAACCAACTATGAAGGCTATGAAATCTAATTTACCTCTAGGAAATCGTGATATTATGGTAGGTGGCGGAGCCAAAAGATCTCGTTGTAATGAATAAACAACTACCAGTGAATATATATGTATTAAAAAAGAAATCATTCACTTAATGAAAACAATCAAATATTAAAAGAGAAATACTGTACTATAAGAAATCAAACTAATGAACCAAATTAAATATCTAATGATATCTGGTCTATCAATAATTCTTCCAAAAGTTATTAATTTATGAATTTTTTAGAGCCTTTTATCCTGTTTTTTAAAAAAAATCATGTACTATATAAGTGAGATATAAATTAAATAAATATTTATAACTCAAGACACTATTTATAACAAAATCTAAATCACAATTTAAATATATTCCTTTTTATTATTTTTAAATAATTAATAAATCTACAAAATTTATTCTATGTGTACAAACCTTTAATGCTACTTATATTAGATAGCATTTGGAACTTTAGCTAAAACATCGAATGAACCGGTACCAACGTTGTTCAATTTACCCATGACGATTCTAGCAGATGGACTTTCCAATTCTTCACGTTCGTTATCTAGAACAGCCTTAGTTAAGAATTGACAAGTAGTTTCGTAAGACATCTTCATCAAAGAAGAGGTGGCAGTTTCCATACCTTGTCTGTTAAAAGCCAAATAAGTACCTTGTCTTGTCATCATATCAGCAATCAAATCTAAATGACGGAAAGAAACAGAAATAGCATAACGAGAGAAAACGTTGTTAATTTCATTGACAATAGTATTTCTAGCAGCTTCAACACCGTAAGTTTTCAAGACAGCTGTGACGTCGTTGGAAGTAATACCATCAACATCAATGAAAGCTTCTTGATCCCACATAGCTTGGAAGTTAACACCTTCAGTAACTAAAACACGCTTACCATTTTCTGGTTCTGGGTGAACACAACGGTCAATATGTGGAACTTGTCTAACAACAGACTTTCTACAAATATCTTCAACAATGTTAACCATCAATAACTTTTCAGTATCGGCAGCTAATTCTAATTTGAATTCACACCATTTACCTTCTGAATCATCGAAGTTATATTTAGTGATAAATCTGTGGTTAGAAATAATAGCTGATTGACGGTCACGTTGAGATTTACTTAAGTTCTTGCTAGATTCATTCTTAGAAGTAGTATCCATTTCGATGTCAGAATCAGATTCACTATCAGATGAATCAGATTCTTTATCAGAGTTCAAATCTTCTTCATCAGAGGACTTTTCAGCTTCTCTCATGGTTTCAATTTCATCTTCATCAGGATCATCATATGACACAGCTTGCTTACCTCTCTTACGGGCTTGTTCATCATCGTTATCTTCAGAAGATTTAGAAGACATACCTTCAATAGAGCTTAAAGCTAATTGAGCCTTTGGAATAGCAACACCAATTTCTGGTAAAGTATTTCTTTTTTGCTTTTTAATTTCTTTAATAATAGCAGCTTCTAATGAATGTAAGAATTTTTCAGCAACAACTGTTTGTAGTTCTTCCTTGGAAACATCATATTCTTCATTATATTCTTCACCATCGAAAAATTGCATATTGATAACATAAGAACGGGAATTTGAAGAGCTGGTAGAAGAACCAGTAGTTTCTTTGACTGTAACCTTATCAACAACTTCAGATAATAATACCTTGGAAATTGACTTCGCAAAAACATCGGCTTGGTCGTCGGAAACATCAGCCATGATTGGTAGGGTCATCTGTGGAGTCTTAATAGCAGCAGAAGCAGTCATAATAATTTCTCTCATACGAGGAATACCTAATGTGACGTTAGCGGCACCGTGACCAGCAAAATGGAAAGTATTCAATGTCATTTGAGTTGATGGTTCACCAACGGATTGGGAAGCAATAATACCAACAGCTTCACCTGGGTTAATCAATGAACGCATGTATTTCAATTGCATCAACGCTCTGAATTTCTTTTCATTCACATTATCATTTGATTTGAATAGTTTTGAATTAGATTCTAAAAAGCCTTCTAATTTATCTTGGAAATTTTCAGAAACAGAACCCAAGTATTTAGCTGGATTATATTTAGCTAATACAGGATCATATTTAATATTTTTCTCATAGTGAGGAACCTTTTCGCTCTTCTTTCTGTGTTTCAAAGACTTTTTAGAATATTTCAATGCAGTTTCAACATCTAAATGTTCGATTAATGCAGATGGATTGTACTTCTTTAATAGAGAATCATAGTTGTCCAAACAGAAGTCAAATTGTGTCATGTGAGATTCCTTTGTAACATCAATGGAATCACCACCGTATAAGAATTGAATTAAAGTACCATCACCATCTCTGACACTATTATCGTAAGAAATGTGAACACCTTCTAATTGTTTGGTCAAACAACGTTGTAAATAACCAGATCTAGAAGTTTTAACGGCAGTATCAATTAAACCTTCACGACCAGCCATACAATGGAAATAATATTCTTGTGGCTTAATACCAGAGTAGAAACGACCCTTAACATAACCACCAGCCATGGCATCTGTTTCAAATGGCTTGAAGGATGGTAGAGTTTTACCACTAACCATAGTTGGTACTCTTCTACCTTCTAAAGCTTGTTGACCTAATAGACACATAATTTGAGAAACATTAACGTTAGAACCCTTAGCACCAGACAAAGCCATAGCTTGCATAGAGTTTTCTGGGAATCTCTTCATAGTACCACCTGGGACACACTTGGAAACAACTTGGGAAGTAATAGCATTAACTTTAGAGGAGGTAACAGCATCAAGAATACCAGATTTGTTATCATCTCTTAAAATTTCTTCTAAACGTTTTAATAATTCAGAATCATCAGCAGGAGTATCTTTTTCTAAATTGGTGACTTCAGCAGCGGCTTGACGACCAGTATCAACAGAAGTTTTCAAAATATCTCTTCTCCATTTGTTACCTTCTTCGGTTAAACGTAAATCATCCATACCACAGGTAAAAGCAGTAGCAGTAATATAGTTAGTAAAAAGTCTACCTAAGACGGATAAAACCTTAGCAGCAACTTCTGGACCATAAACTTCATGTAAAGAATGAACAATACCATATTTGGAAGCACCATATTGGTTCTTATCTAAAATACCACAGATTAATTCACCGTTCTTAAAAATAACATCATTTTCTTGAGAACCTTTACCCCAGTATTCATTCTTAATCTTATTGGATGACTTCAAATTGATACCTGGCATTTCTGCTGGAGTAACATTTAATAAGACAGTAGTAATGATTTGTTTACCAGTCCATAAAGGAACTGGCTTCATAACAGCAGGTGGGATAGTAACTAACTTAGATCTAGTCGCATGACCATCTTCAGGACGAATACAACCATAGATATATTGTTGATATTGTTCTCTAGTAAAGAAGCTATCCTTACTAGTTAACCAAACACCGGCAGAAATATGATCTTGAATCAAACCTCTAACTGGAGAACCAGAAGTTGGGGTTAAATATTGAGAATCAGTGTTAGCTAAGTTCATGGCTTCAGCTCTGGCATTTTCATTTTGTGGGAAATGCATATTCATTTCATCACCATCAAAATCGGCATTATAAGCACCAGTGTTAGCATAATGCAAACGTAAGGTCTTTTCACCTGGTAAAACTCTGACTTTGTGACCCATCATAGAGGCTTTATGCAATGTTGGTTGACGATTCATTAAAACAACATCTCTGTTTTTGATATGACGGTAAACCTTTTTGTTTAAAGTATGGGTAGCATTGTTTGATGATGGAGTCATTAATTGGTTAGCTAAAGCCTTTCTTTGTTCTAGGGTCATACCAATCAAAGAAACTAAGGAACCATCTTCATTTTGAATTTGGATAGCACCTGGCCATTTATCAGGACCATTGATAACAGCTTGACGTAATTCGGCAATATTGTAGGCGGTAACTGGTTCTGGATAAGTTAACTTGGTGGCAAAAACAGGTGGAACACCAATTTCATTAGTTTCAATATTTGGATCTGGAGAAATAACAGAACGAGCAGCGTAGTTAACACGCTTACCCATCATGTGCTTTCTGAATAAACCTTCTTTCTTTTCTAAAGCTTGCTTGACACCTGGAATTGGAACTTTACCACCGGTACTACCTTGGGTCTTAGTGGAATCAATGAAGGCATTGACATCATTTTGAATGGTAACAAAAGCGTTCATTAATCTACTGAAAATAGTTCTTCTGTCTTCTAAAGATACCTTATCTTTTTGTAATTTGGACATTTCATCGTTCAAATCTCTGATTAATAAAGATGTGGTTAAAACCTTTGATAACAATTGATTTTGAGAGTTCTCATGAACTTCATCACCCAATTTAGATGGCAAACGGAATCTGGTTGGTGGAACCAAAACAACCTCCATGAAGAAGGTTTCAGATCTAACCAATTTCTTAGATAAGTTTGGTCTAGCGTGGAAAATATATTGCAAAACTTCTTGTTCCTTCTTAAAGACAGAATTCAAAATATTTCTAACTTCAGTGGACAAGATATAAGTAGAACCAGTTTTTGGTCTACTTGTTGGGTTTCTACCGACATCAAATTGTTCTTCAGAAGAATCTTTTTCACCTGATAATTTCTTGGCTTGTTCTTGCTTCTTGATCATATCTTGACGAACAAAACCCTTGACTCTGTTGTTTGTCAATTGTTTATCAGTCAAAGCAGTTTCAAAAATTTTGGTAAAACCATCCTTTCTAAATTTTGGAGAATACATACCACAGTTATCACATTTTGGTCTGGACAATAATCTCTTGTAGAAGTCATGAACTAATTTCTTTCTTTCATCATTGACGATGGCAGTGAAAGTACCTCTGATAGAAGTTTTACCTTCTGACAAGGCCTTAGCAATGGCTAATTCAACGTATTCGTTACGTTTTTCTTTTAATTCTCTGACAAGAGCATCAGTAACAGACTTGGAAGATTTGTCTTCCATTTCATTGTCTTCAATTGCTTCATCATCATCTTCAATAGCACCTTGCATATTACCAACGGTAATTGAATCAATCTTATAAGATTCATCAATCAAACCATATTGTAATAATCTTAATTTACAGGCATAACGATGAACTTCAACAGATCTTAGTTTGAAATGATGACAAAACAAACAAGAACTTCTCAAATAAATGTAAAGTTGATTGAAAAACAATGGGTTGTAACATGGGACAGGTAATTCGATATGACCTTGATGGCCTGGACAAAATTTTTCATCTAAACCACAAGTGGAACATAAGTTTCTTAAGAAAGCACCTAAAGCTAAATCATATAAACCACCAGAAATTGGATGACCTAAGTTATCCAAAACGGTTGGATTTGTGATTTGCTTAGCTGACAAATTACGGATTTCCTTAGCTGTTAAAATACTGAAATCAACAGATGTGATTTCAGAACCAACTGGTTTAGAAATATCCATTTTTATTGCTTATTCGTTGAAATGTAGCTATTGTAAATATATAAAACAACTGGTACGTTATTTTATGAACAATTCAACAAGGGAAATAGCAAACTAATCGATCGGTTTTTTAAAAACTCAATTATTAAACTTTAACAAATACTATTAAGACCTTTTATCACTTTGTAGTAGGATGTAAAATTTTTTCATATAAACTTCTCACTATTAATGCACTATCTGTTACTTCCGACCAAAAAAAAAATGCGATGAGATGAGCATATACAAAATTGAAAATATTTCAAAAATTTTTTAATGTCCTCATTTCTTTTTTTCATAGTTTACACTAAGTCATTATCTACGGGATGATCTGCTTATTGGTATAAAGTACCAATGAATTGCACTGACATTGTAAAAGTAGTTATTAAGACAACATCAGCCACTATTAAACATCTTAAACTTAACAACAAGTAACTTGTGCTATCTGTGTGGTTATAATCTTCATGTAGTGTTCAATTCAATGATATTTTTCCCCCTTGAATAATGTTCAATACACATTAAAAAAAAAGATCGTAGTTGTTAATGTTAGTAATATGAATTGTAATTTTACTAGGAACAATAGCTTATTTCTTGGAAATTGTCACTCTTATTTTGAGGTACTTAATGGTTCAACATTCAAGTTTTTTTCACAAAATTTAGTATTTTTTAAAGTATATACATGAGTGTTTTTCATGCAATAACAAACTGATATGGGCAGAATACTCCACATATATTTGGATATACACCTTAAGAGGTGTCTCTTTTTACTTATTTCTAGTTCTTCTCACTCTATTGTATATTATTTCCACAAAATAACATCGGCGGTTAAATATTGGAACCATGAAATATTTCTGTAAAAATCAATAAACTCAACCCAACTCACCAATACCATGACAGAAGATACATAGAAACATACACATAATTCTTATTGCAACATTAAACCATCGTTGTGTTCCATTATTCATTATCCAAAACATGTGCAACAGTTTTCTTCTTGTAACTGCTAAAATACCCAGAAATGACACTAAAAACCACCAAATAATTCATGGAAACCCCATTTAAACTCACAAAAGGTTGTTCAACGTTGTTCAAGCCATATCATAATTGCTAAACTGCATATAAGGTTGTACAATAATCTGCATAATTGTTAAAATAGTGACACTAAATTGCAAAGGAATGTGATATCCTTATATCTCAAGCGATGAGGTCGGCCGTACAGCGCGATCTCATCGCCAACATAAAATTTTTTTTCAAAGTTAACTCATCTAGATTTGATACAGTTAAATATGAAATATCTATAAATTTGATGTAATTAAATCATTATAATTTTGCTTATTATTTTATCATATCAGTGGAGAATCAGGTATCCTATATATTTCTCATTATGTCTACCGTTAAAAGGTCTTTTGAACACTCCAAAGTAGCACAATTCATTAAGAGACATAAGAAAGATTCTAAGAATCCAATTGATTCTGAAGATGGTGTCTCTAATTGTATAGTTCGTGTACCAGTCTCATTGTACGTCTCTATGGCCCCAATATATTCTCAAACCCCATTGCAAGGTGTTATGAAGCAACATTTGAACCCAATGGTTATGAAGTACAATGTTAAAGTCAACGGTGTAGTATTAGGCTACGATAAATTAGAAATTCTAGATGCTGATCCATCAAATGATGAAAATTCATCTGAAAAATTAATTAAATTAACTCCAGATACTCCATTTGGTTTTACTTGGTGTAAATGTGAATTATTCGTTTGGCAACCACAAGTTGATGATATAGTAGAAGGTTGGATTTTTATTCAATCTGTTTCTCATATTGGTTTATTAATCCATGATGCATTCAATGCTAGTATTAAAAAAAATTATATTCCAGAAGATTGGACTTTTATACAAAATGAAGAACATGACACAATTCCGGAATCTAACGAAGATGAAAATGGCAATGACAAAAAATCTGCATTCTCATCTTCAATGGGTTATTGGGTTGATGCTAATGGTGAAAAAGTTGATGGTAAATTGAAATTTAAAGTAAGAAGTGTATACACAAAGGGTAAAGTTATTTCCATTGATGGTACTTTATTAACCGATGATTATGAAAGTCATGGTGTCCGTTCTGAAGTTGACAATTTAACTGTTGTATCAAACAAAAAAATTATCTTCGATGAAGAAGTTTCCACTGAAAACAAAGAAAGTCACAAGGATTTAGAATTATCAGAAGTCAAAGAAGACAATGGTGAAGAACTTGTCTATGAAGAAAACTCCAGCGAAAGTGAGGAATCTTCAAGTGAAAGTGATTAAACAAGCATCCTATCATACATATCATAATATAATTTTTTGTAACATACTGAATATAATTTAAATTATTATGTTCATAACTATTTAAATAACTCCATATTGATATATTAGATAATCAATAAAATACATAGTTTAATTTAAATCAATATAAATTAAATAGATTAAATTAAAAACGTTATAGAAGTTAATGTACCTATTAAAATAAAATAAAAAAAATATAAATTAAATGTACTACCTTAAAATTATATACCGTACCCACCCAAAATAAAAAATGTTTAATAAATTTTCTTGTTATATTTAGGACATGCATCCTATCTTAATAAATGACTAATCCAGACAATAAGTTTTGATACTCTTCAGTAATATTGATCCTTTCATTACAAAAATTTGTCAAAATTAGAGTCATCCAACCAACCAATCTTTTCAAACGACGCATATAATCTAGATGCTTTGTTAACATCTATGCGACATGCCTTTTGTGCATCTGTTCTCCTAAATGGCAAGCCCTTCTTATATCTATACATTTTTTCTAAGAATAATCTTCTTTTAGAATCCAAGTATAGATCACAGGGTAATCTCAATATTTGTGCTAGTATCAATTCAGCAGGATGCAATTTGTTTTTCAAAGGATCATGAGATAAATCCATCGGAGAACCTTTCCATTCCACTTTCATACACTTCACATTATTGGAAGGTATAGTTGATAATGGAGGAGAATAATCTGGCAATTTTTCCCATGACATATTAGGAATGTACTGTGGAGTTGTTGTAATTACAGTCGCAGAAGCCAATGGTGATGATATAGCAGGTGTCGCTTTCTTGATATGACGTGCGGGAGTTGAAGGAGCTCTTGTTAATCCATAATATGAATCATCGTTACTATTCAAGGATGGACTACCTGTACCTCTACGTTTAGGCCTTTGAATTTTATCAGAATCAGCTAATTCATATCTAAAGTTTTTATATTTCCTTGTGTATCTATTCGATTGCAATCCATTGAATCTTGCCCTTGAATTATTGTTTAAACCCCAACCATAGTTAAATATCCTATATTGGGATAAAAATCCACTATTCCCATACTTATAACGTTTTGTAGTCATTTCCTCTTCCCAGCAGGGTCTTACGTAGATCCCTTCCTTTAACGGTTCAATTGGTGTCAATGGTGCCTTATTTTCCACTGGCAAAATCATTGGTGACAGTGGAGGTGAAGGTATCAAATGTTCTTCAACCATTGAATCATTATTCGATGATATAGTTGCTAATGAATGTTGATTCATGAAATTGAAATGTGAGCTATCAACTAATGTACTTAAAGGGATTCCGTATCTTACATCATAATGTGGAGTGCTACTATGTGTATTGCTAATAGAAGAAGTGGATGTTTCATCTGAAGTGGTAGAGTTTGTATGATAACCAATGGAATTAACATTACTGTTACTATCAGATAAACGATTGTTCGTGTTAGTCCTACTTAAAGAGGGATGTGACATTGCTGGATGTAATAGTTGTGATATATCCACATTATCCTTGGGCGTCACAGTTGAATTCAACTGAGCATGTTCAGGCCGTGGTGAATATAGTTCCATATTTGCTTATATTTGTTGTTTTTTACTCTTATAACTGTTAATTGATGTTTTTCTTTTAATTCTTATCTAAGTGTATATTATCCAATTGTGGATTACTAATTCTCGGAGTTACAAATACACTACGTTTATCTTATATATCAATCAGTCTTCAAATATTTTAAAAATAATACTGGGTAATATTATATTTGTAAACTTGCTAGGACTTACAAATAAATACGAGAAACTGTTAAACCTTCTAGATGAATAAAATGTTACTGATTAGTAACATTGTATCGATGATCATTCCTTACTCATCACGTTAAATTCCAGTAATCAATGGAACTAAGGGTGGGGGCTCGGCTACAGTGGGGAATAAATGATGTTCCTGTAGCGCGGTGCAAGGATCTTATAAGTGTAATTCACTTGATAATCTAATAGTATGCACTTCTTGCATTTATTGATGGTAAAATTAACTTTAGATGGTGAAATAATCCGTCTATAATTAACATCAAAGTTATCGAGGAGAGGGAAAACTGATCGATAGTTGATTTAGAATTATTAAATGAGCGTTTAATGTCAAGCTTTTTTAATTGTGAGGAGACGTTAATTCATGAGTACTTGGGCATAGGTTGCATGGAAACTGAGAATTTAATAAATGAACTTCTATTCCCAGTAATATAGGTATAGTGTATCCTCTTTTTCATATTAATTGACAACGGTCCTATTAAACAGTATTCTGTTGGTAACTGAATATTGTGATCAGGCACGTAATGGTGTTTAAAATAATGCACGTGATTTCCTGGATTTATGCTATGAATAGGATGTTTCTAGCTCTCTTAACATTATAATATTGGCAATCCACTCTTAAGAGCGTCAATACACTTGACTATAATAATCATATTTGCATTTTCAAAAATACTCAACCCTCAATGTGGTCAGATTTACTGCATGAAAACTTGCCACATGCGATTCTTACACCTGATCAATCATTAAACAATCTAACAAAGATAAAGACATACATTTGACCTTTCGTATAAAATATATATCCAGCATAATGTTTTCTTTTGGAGCCTTTATATATTGTTGTATCTAGTTATGACTAAAACAAACAAATACGTTGCCGCCCATATCTCAATAATCTATTACCAACTAAGTTTGGAGGTAAAAAAAGTAAAATGTTTCAATGCTAACAATCGTTCATATATCCTGAGTTAGTTAGTTGACAGTATTGATAATAATAGTATATATTCTTTTGGATCGCTGTCAATTTTATTTGCAAACTATTACTTAAAAGATTTCCTTAACTATAGAATAGCGCTGCTTAAGCGTCAATCTGAGCATTACCAAAAAAGTGTCATGCAATATATAGAGCCAATGACATATTAAATAAAGAAAGAGCAATATATATCAATTAATGGATGCTTAATATGCTATCTGTGTATTGTATTTATTTATTTATTAGTGTATTTATAATTCATCATGCAAGATATCCTTTTCAATTGGATGGTCTGGAGAGATCTTTAGTAATTTTTGTAAATTAAAAAGTTTCTCTTCATTATCAGAGTACTTTGATAACAGAGATCTCTTTAAAGGTTGAATTGGGACTTCTTTTTGGATATCATTAATTAAATCTTGGTCAATGTTTACTAAAGAGTTCATATCTGTAGATAATCTTTGATAATGTATTCTTAATTTATCACCACCTTTAACTTCTCTCAATTTATCAACATTAATGATAAATGCAGGTTTTGTAGAAAAAAACTTCAAACTATTTTCTTTTAGCATTTTTTCCCAGTAACCTTCACTCCAATAACCTTCTCCTTTCATTAGTTGCATTAAAAATGGTGCTTCTTTATCTTTGGTCTTATCGATAAGAGTAAAAGGATTTATACCTACCGATGTTGGATGCATGTAGACTACTTTACCAATACCAATTGGGAAAACAACATCACTGAAAAGTATTTTTGAAATATCCATTCTTCTGTCAACAAATCTTTGTGGTCTGATCCAAGTAGGCCATTCATATCTAATAAATTCGATTTCACTATTTATTTCTTGACTGTTGTTAATACGTTCACAGAAATCTCTTAGAGAGGAAGAAATAAAAGGGCTGTCAATTATCCAAAACTTAACTAATGTATCAGTTGAAGATTTTGAGAGTACTGATAATACCATTTTTTTATAATTTTCTTCTTCATCATTCTCATCCTTTAATACTGTTAATATATTGATATTTTTATCAGTAGCTTTTGTATTAGAATTTGACACATCCAATTTCTTTAATTTGACATATAATTTTACTGGGTTAAAATTTAAAACTGAAAATTCATCTTTACTTATATAATCTGGACGACCATCTACTGAAAATGATGTAACATCATATCTAGGATCACAACTTTGAACCTTTAAATTAGAAGATAATCGATCAATGCGGAATTGTCCATAACCAAATGTTCCCATAGTAATCGTTTGATCCAATATTTCTCCAGATTTATCAGCTATTTCTAAGCAAACACCACTAATACCATCAATATTACCTTCTGATATTGGGTCAATTTCCTTAAAAGCATTAACTTCTACTAGCATAGAGTCAACATATAAAGATTCATCAAGTGTCAATTTAGGATTAACATCAACTTCAATATTGAAATAATCTGATATATCATCAGATAAAACCTTTTCAATATCAGCATCGTCATTGTATAACCTTTCAATTGGCATTATATTCAAAGACTTTGTAGGAAGCAAAACTACTTGGAAATTAATGAATGGAATATCAATAAATTTTGAAACTAGAGATAATATTTTCTGAGAACGTTCTTCTAATGGGTCTATAATTAACACTATGTCTAATGGCTTAGTAACCTTTGTACTCTTAAAAACAATAAGCTCATTGTTCTTTAATAGGTGGGATAAATCAAGACGTGGAAGAGTACTTTCTGTCTTGTAGTCAATTCCATTATTGTATGTTTGTGTACCGTGATAGAATAGTTTAGTTAATAATGCTGATATCATTTCAATTTTATTAGCATCAATTAGTTTTTCTGTAAAATTTGGGAATACTTTTTCAATTGCATAAACAGCTTCTAACGTTCTCTTTGCTTCACGTTGGATAATTATTTCAAATTGGGAAGTTGTAGGTATTTCTTCTTGCTCAAGATGAATCAATCTACCATTAATTACAATAAAGGAATTGATATTTTGCAATTTATCTGATACATCTGGTAACCAGTTTGATAACAAATTAATACCAATTTCTTCAGAAGTTTGAACTTTTTTCTGTCTCTTTTTTAGTAATGCTGATAGTTCTTTCTCAATATTAGATCCTGATAATATTTTTTTTATTGTAACCCAATTATTTAAAGTTGTAGAACTTCTGTTAATAATTCTGATTTTTACCCCAGAAAATCCGATATTCACCAAATTTCTCAGTTTTTTTATGGCATTTGAGGTTGTAAAGTCATCAACGAGTGTGATTGTATGCAATAAGTTATAGTCTTTATTTGGAATATATTCAATTATATTTTCAGAAATTGTTTCCAATACTGTGTTATTCATCGAAGAATATGTTGAATCGGCAAAATAATCAGGAGTATATTTAGAGTGTCTCATACTAGAAGATTTAAGATGTAATACACCTCTTACATCAACATCTTTTTTACCTTTGTATTTATTTAATTCTCTCTTTAAAAGATTCATATCTTTTTTAATAATTTTTGTAATAAGATAATTCCAGGTATTTGGTTTAAATGGATAAACTTCACCATTGATAATCAAAGAGTTATCAAAAATTTCTAGTTCATCTAGCAATTCAGAAACTCCGGGAATATTTTCATAGTCACTTTCTAAAAACTCTTTATCATCTCTTTCATTATTTTCATTAGACGAAAGGCTCTGTAAAAAGTCTGTCAACTCATCTAAATCAGTTGTTTTCAATTCATAAATGGATCTAATAATATTTTTATCATTACCAGTATGTAATGGTAATAGACCTATTCTTTGGGGATATCCCTGGGTCGTGATGGTTAAGGCACGTAATAAACCAGATAGAGCTTCTTGAGTAACAGGATTATGTAACTTATTAAAATCAATTACAAATATAACTTCATTCCAATTCTTTCCATATTCTGGTAATTCTCCATATTTAGATTTCTCAAAGAATTTATCAACATTTTTCGATAAAGATTTATATTGAGGATCTTTTTCGATATCATTGAAATAAATGACACTTCCAGCAAATGCTGGATGTCTATGTAAATCTAATTTTATGGGTTGTAATTCCTGTAAGTTAGAAAGAGACATTTGAGAGAATATGGATAAAACTTTTTTAGCAGAAGATATTTTAGATTTAGAACCTAGTGTCTTCAATAGGTTTGCCAATTTTTTAAAATTCTTGAATTCAGTAACAATAGAATTTAAAAGAGAATATTCATCCAAGGCTGAGTATCTTATATTTTGTCCATTTATATATAAACCTAACATGTTGTAGTCAATACCCTTAGAGTTTAATTCACTGACATTTTTAACAACCTTATCATCGACCTTTAGCTTCAATAAATCAGGGAGTAATAAGATGAAATTATTTATTATCCCCTTTGCATAGTTAATAGTTTTTTTAAAATCATTATTCTTTAAAAACCGATTTACAATCAATGAAGCAACGCTCATATCAAGATCTTTTATTTCTTCCAAGGTAGGTGTATACAGATCATATTTTTCTTTAAGGAATTCCTTTGGAATAGTTGATGGTATGTCCCATTTCCAGTGATCAAGCTTGACATCTGATTTTTTTGTAAAATATAATGAGAATTCAGTCATTTCACTGGCATAATCCAATGAACAAGTAGACCTCCAAATATATCTTATTTTACCACCTTGCAATGCTTCCGAATATAAGTTTCTGTTGAAGTCATTGAACTCACTTCCAGATGATGGACATCCATATAGTATCACGATAGGGGCATCTTCATTAGTACCAATAACACTATCTTGTGACCTTATAATACTTGAATCTGGTATTTTCCCCTGTGCCTTCAAATCTCCAGATTTGAAGTAAAACATATCGTCAGAATGTTCGAATTTTTTGCCATTCAATAAGAAGAACAGTTCATTACCATACAACCCATCATCCCCATATTGTGGGATACCCATTGGGTAAAGATCACAATATTTCACCAATAGAGATGCTGTATCAGCTCTCTTATATTGATCAATCAAAAGATCACTAACCATTCCAACAACTTCTTCCTCCGTATCCACCAGGTGAGAGTCATCCAATTGTGTCACAATGGGATACAACTCCTTTAACAAAGAAGTATCTTCACCTTGCAGTAAATGTGTAAGAATACTCCAAACTTTGGCAATAATCGGTACACCAAATTCATTACTTTGTATCTCTTCAGCGAATATTACTCTTAAAAAAACGCTTAAAAAAACCGTTGAAAGCCAATTAAAAACCCTCATAACAACAACTAGCCACTAGTTTCAACTTCCCTTTGGCATGCCCTCTTATTGAAGAAACAAGGCAAGATAAAACGTCAATCATTCAGATCATTTCCTTTAAATATCCATTACAATTAATTCTTTTAACTATATAAAACGATATTGTCCGGCAGAACCATGGTCTAGCACGCGCCAAACGCATAGTAAAACTCCGGACAGAAAATTTTTCACATTTTCCCACCATTGATATCGTGAAATCTCAGCTTAAAAGTTTAAATTGAATGAAGTTCAGTCATAGATTTGAGAGTTTGTGTGATCAGTTATAAGTTTAGTTGTTGTTATATATTGGAGACCCCACTGAATCTGTATTCAATCATCTTATCTTAGATCACCAAAGATGACTATTGGTAACAAAGAACAATGGACTGCTGAAACAGTTCGTAACACTTTTTTAGATTTTTTTAAAGCTAAAGAGCATACTTTTGTTGCTTCTTCCCCAGTTGTTCCATTCGATGATCCAACTTTATTGTTCACCAATGCTGGTATGAACCAATATAAACCTATTTTCTTAGGTACCGTTGACCCAGCTTCTGATTTCTACACTTTAAAACGTGCTCATAACTCTCAAAAATGTATTAGAGCTGGTGGTAAACATAACGATTTAGAAGATGTCGGTAAGGATTCTTACCATCATACTTTCTTTGAAATGTTAGGTAACTGGTCCTTCGGTGATTATTTTAAGAAGGAAGCTATTGAAATGTGTTGGGAATTATTAACTCAAGTTTACGGTATCCCAGCTGATCGTTTATATGTTACTTACTTTGAAGGTGATGCTAAGCAAGGTTTAGAACCAGATAATGAAGCTCGTGAATTATGGAAAGCTGTCGGTGTTGCCGATGACCATATTTTACCAGGTAATGCCAAGGATAACTTCTGGGAAATGGGTGAACAAGGTCCATGTGGTCCATGTTCTGAAGTCCATTATGACAGAATTGGTGGCAGAAATGCCGCTCATTTAGTTAACATGGATGATCCAGATGTTTTGGAAGTTTGGAACTTGGTTTTCATGCAATTCAACAGAGAACAAGATCGTTCTTTGAAATCTTTACCAGCTAAGCATATTGATACTGGTATGGGTTTCGAAAGATTGGTTTCCGTTTTACAAGATGTTAGATCTAACTATGATACTGATGTTTTCCAACCTTTATTCACCAAAATCCAAGAAATTGCTAATGTTAGACCATACACCGGTAAGTTCGGTGCTGAAGATGTTGATGGTATCGATACTGCTTACAGAGTTTTAGCTGATCATGTCCGTACTTTAACTTTCGCTATTACTGACGGTGGTGTTCCAAACAATGAAGGTAGAGGTTACGTTTTAAGACGTATCTTAAGAAGAGGTGCTCGTTACGCTCGTAAATACATGAACTATCCAATTGGTAACTTCTTCTCCCGTTTGGCTCCAACTTTAATTGAACAAGTCAAGGTTATTTTCCCAGAAGTCACAAAGGATCCATCTTATTTATTCGAAATTTTAGATGAAGAAGAAGCCTCCTTTGCTAAGACTTTAGATCGTGGTGAAAAATTATTCGAAAAATACGCCGAAGCTGCTTTAAAGACTGAATCTAAGACTTTAGATGGTATGCAAGTTTGGAGATTATATGATACTTACGGTTTCCCAGTTGATTTAACTGAATTAATGGCCGAAGAACAAGGTTTGAAAATTGATGGTCCAGGTTTCGAAAAAGCTAAACAAGAATCTTACGAAGCTTCTAAGAGAGGTGGTAAGAAGGATAACTCTGATATGTTAAAATTGAACGTCCACACTTTATCTCGATTAAATGAAGAAAAGGTTGCTAAAACTAACGATTCTTTCAAATACGGTAACGATAACGTTGAAAGTACCATTTTGAAGTTATTTGACGGTGAAAACTTTGTTGAAGAAATTTCTGAAGCTGGTAAGAAATACGGTATTATTTTAGATACTACTTGTTTCTACGCCGAACAAGGTGGTCAAGAATACGATACAGGTAAGATTGTCATTGATGATGTTGCTGAATTCAACGTCGAGAATGTCCAATTATACAACGGTTACGTTTTCCACACTGGTACTTTAGTTGAAGGTAAATTATCCACTGGTGACAAGCCAATTGCTAGTTTTGACGAATCTCGTCGTTTCCCAATCAAAAATAACCATACTGGTACCCATATTTTGAATCTTGCTTTAAGAGAAACTATTGGTAATGAAGTCGACCAAAAGGGTTCTTTAGTTACTCCTGAAAAGTTAAGATTTGATTTCTCTCATAAGAAGGCTTTAGCTTTGGACGAATTACGTAAGGTTGAAGAAATCTGTAACAAGCAAATTAAAGAAAACTTATCTGTTTACTACAAGGAAGTTCCATTAGACTTAGCTAAAACTATTTCTTCTGTACGTGCCGTTTTCGGTGAAACTTACCCAGATCCAGTTCGTGTTGTTTCTGTTGGTAAGGATATTGATGAATTGTTAAAGAACCCATCCAGTGAAGAATGGATGAATTACTCTGTCGAATTCTGTGGTGGTACTCATGTTTCCAAGACTGGTGACATCAAGTTCTTCGTTATCTTAGAAGAAAGTGGTATTGCTAAGGGCATCAGAAGAATCGTTGCTGTTTCCGGCTCTGAAGCTTTTGAAGCTGAAAGAATTGCTAACGAATACGAAGCTAACTTGGATGCTGCTGAAAAGCTACCGTTCTCAACCTTGAAGGAAAAGAAATTAAAGGACTTAGGTGTTCTATTAGGTCAATTATCTATTTCTGTCATCAGAAAGAGTGAATTAAAAGATAAATTCACCAAGATTGAAAAGGTTGTCAAGGATGAAGTTAAATCCAGAGCCAAGTTAGAAACTAAGCAAGTCTTAGATGAAGTTAAAGAACATTTTGCCGCTGCTGAAGATTCTTTATTTTTTACCAAGTTCATTGACATTCCAGCTAATGCCAAGGCTATCACTGAAGCTATCAATTACATCAAATCTTCTGCCAAGGACAAATCCATTTACTTGTTGAACGGTAATGATCCAGAAGGTAAAATTGCCCATGGTTGTTATATCTCCGACGAAGCCTTGGCTAAGGGTGTCGATGGTGCTGCTTTAGCTAAAAAGGTCTCTGGTATCATTGGTGGTAAAGCCGGTGGTAAAGGTAACGTTTTCCAAGGTATGGGTGACAAGCCATCTTCTGCTGCTGAAGCCGTTGCTGAAATTGAAGCTGCCTTAAAGGAAAAGCTAACCATCTAATACGATCAAACCCCTGTGAAAGCTCAACAATGCATTAATTAGCTATGTTTTTTTTTCAACCTCCTATAAATTATATACATATGTAATCTAATCATTTTAAATTATCTCATTCAATGTCGCAAGAGGGGACGCCAAACATGGCCACCAACCCCATATAACGCCAATTGTGCCTACCCACAATCAACCACTGGTACCATAAACCAATAGTACCACTATGGACCAGTGTCAATTCCATTAAATGGTACCTTTATATAGCCTTTTATCTTTGACACATATCTGGTCGTGTGGAGTGACTGCATTTTGTGTGCAAAAATTCAAAAGGCGAAGCTTTGATTGATGAGGTTGAAATATATTTGAGATAAAGGACAAGATTGATAAACTGGTTACAAATTTTGTGAGTTATAGGTATATTTACAGTTCCTGGTTAGTCTTATTTAGTCTATATTAAGTTAAGAACCCAATAATTAACCAAAATAACTATGTCCTCCTCCGTTCCATACGATCCATACGTCCCACCAGAAGAAAATGCCACTGGTGAACAATCACAATCTAAAGCTGCTGCTTTACAAGCTGAAATCGATGATACTGTCGGTATCATGAGAGATAACATCAACAAAGTTGCCGAACGTGGTGAAAGATTGACTTCCATCGAAGATAAGGCTGACAACTTGGCTGTCTCTGCACAAGGTTTCAAAAGAGGTGCTAACAGAGTTAGAAAGCAAATGTGGTGGAAAGATTTGAAGATGAGAATGTGTTTATTCATAGTCATTATCATTCTACTAGTGGTCATCATCGTTCCAATCGTTGTCCATTTCACTTAATCTCTTCTACTCACCTCCTTCCTTTCAGATGCTTCTCAAAAGGCAACTTTACTGAAAAATTTCAAATACAATCCAAAATACGTTTGATCCTTTTTGAACAAACATTAATCTCGTATTGCATCAGTTATATTGCAAACTTTTACATTCCTAATACTTATTTATGATTTTTTTCAATAATATTTTTTCGAATGTATATTCATCTGTATATTTAATTACTTAATAAAAACAAAAAATCTACTTTAATTATAATACATATCTACTAATTTGTTATTATTTATGTTCCCAATGAACCAAGCAAGCTGTGCTGAATTTTAAATCACTGCCTAATTATCTTACTTTATACATAGTAAATATTTCAACATCGGAATAGTTTATAGCAAGATCTTGTAGCTGTAAAAATTCAAGATGATTAATTATAATTACTTAAAATATTGAATAATAGTGGGTTTTAAGAAGGAAAAGTAGCAGTCTCGAGCCAAATTCCCACTGTATAGTTGCTAGAAACATATCCTTTAAGTTAAATAGAATTTCTAGTTCCATTGGATTTTGATGTACTACGAGATTATTATTATCTAAAAGAAGATTAATAAGCATAAAAATAGCAATCAAACCTGAAGGTTATGAAGAGAGTACAATCAACAAAATCGTTCTTTGTCTCTAATCAACATCATGAGAAGGAGAGAAATGCTTCCAAATTTACATATACAATTGCCGAGTCAAATAGACTAAGGAAGAATATTCCTAAAGAGAAGCTTCCAATGATTAAGATAAATGATGATACAGTAGTAGTTTCTGCAAAATCAGAAATGAATCTGAAAAGTATGTTTAATAAGAAAGAGAACAGTACTTCAAGTGATTTAAATCTCTTTTACAATAATTCTCACAGTAGTAAGAATTTATCATCTTTAAAAAATGATTTTACTTCTGCTTCGACTGGTGCATTTAGTGATTCCATTTTTAAATCAGATATTAGTACCAAAAATTCATCATCTACATCAGTCTTCTCTAATTCTGATGAATGTGATAGTTCAAATTATTCCATTAAGGAAAATACACCGCTATCAGATATAGAGTTATCACCAGGTGCTCGAGATGTTTTACATTTTAATTATGATTCAATAGAAAGGAAAAATACTTTTAAAATGAAAACTGAACGTTCAACTTCTAATATAATTGATCATGATAGGAAAAGATTGGTCAACCAATTTTTAGAGTCTTCAAATGCTCCTTTCATGGAACATCTGAAACCAACAGAAGAACTGGAAAACGGTTACTCATCCAATAATTCATCTTTATCATCACTTTTAAATTTTGATTCAAATAATCCACTGCCTAGAAAAAAATCTTTTGATAGTTTATTTCCAAATGATATATTATCTGTACCACTACAGAAGGAAAATAAATCAGTCTCTAGGTCATCTCGATTATCATTCACTATAGATAACATCAATAAGATTCGAGAGACTTTAATAGCTGGAAATAATAATGCATCGAATTTTCCAAATGAACCTGATCTACTACAGAAAAACATCACAGTAAACAATTATGAAAAGAATAACATTGGACAGAAAGTTCATTCTAGCACCAACCTAGAAATGAATTGCAATGAGTTGAACTATTCTCACACACACATCCAAAAACAATTATTAAAAATTGAAGATACCATAACTACATTTTTGAATGACGTTACGTTTAAAGGAGAAGAGGAGTTCTGTTCTAATATTGGAACTTTTGATATTTTAGAAAATGAACTAAATAGTACAAGAAATCAAATTATAGAGATAAAAAACTTAGTTCAAAATAAATATATGGTGCTTTTGGAAAATGAATTTGACAAAAATGAACATACTTCTTTCATCAGTAGAATCAATGATACTATGTCTACTAGTATATCTCAATTAGATGAAATCGAAAAAAACCATATGCTTAATAAAGAAAAAGTTACTAAACAGAAAGAACTTATTAGAAAAATGGAAAGTATCCTGGAAATTAAAGGTGCAATACAAACTTCAAATGGCAATTCTAAAATTAGTGGTACTTTTATACCTATGTTTATTGACTTGATGTCACTTTTGCTAGTCATATCCATATTAGCTGCACTCAAAGCTAATTTTTGGCATTGATTATTAAATCCATTATTGTCGTTAGAATAAAATTCTTTAATTCTCATCTTTGTTAATTGAATTGTTATTCAACCCCTTCCCAAATATATAGGTTACGTATCCATTTATCTAAATTATATCCATCTTGCATTGAACATTGAAAATAATATTTTAATTAAATTAATTTTTACTTGCAAATTCTATTTTTCCTATTGTCAGGAATATATATATATATAAACTAGATTTCGAAAGAATCAGTTGGTTGGATATTGATAAATTCTGAATCTTGGTCTGCATTATTACTTTCTGCAAATGGGTTAGTATTAATATTATCGTCAATATGATAACTGTCTCTCACAATTTCGTTTTGATCACCAAATGGACTAGCAGACGCATCTTGAAGTTCACCATAAGCACCTCTTCTTTGAGTTGTATCATACATTCTTATTATCTTTTCTTGACCACCTTCTTCACTTTGTGAAAATGCAAAACCTCTTTGCTTCTTCATTCTTTGAACTTGTCTTACCTTACGAATTGCATTTTGAAATTGTTGTAAATGTGGTCTATAGTCAGTAATGTTATATTTTTGCATTTCTTGGATGACATGATATGTTTCAGGAATATACATTCTACGGTAATATTTCCAAGCAAAATCCCTTAACAAAGCAAACACAGGCAAAACGATAATCATCAACCAGAAAGTAGCTGATCCATAAGTATGGGCAACAACACCAAAATATTCTCTTGAAACATTAGCATGTGGGAAAATAGAAGCATAAATTGGGAAGAAGATTAACCATAAAATAAAAGAGCCTGGGATAGCAACTACTGTAAACTTTGTCCATTGGTTAGTAACCAATGCTGCTTTACCTAATACAATCAAAACACTTGTTGTATATACAGCAGTACCCCATGTCCAATGATCCGCTATCTCACCATGGCTGTCAAGTGCAAACCCATAACGATAGAATAATATTGAACCAACATAGGTAACTGCTGAATGGTAGAAACCATTTGCTACCCACCCCCAAAATATAGGTACAGAAAAAAATTGTCCTTTCTGTCCTAATTTATACAATTGAGGATAACGTTCCAATAGTCTACTGCTTACGAACTGATCAAATACACCCATCACAAATGGAGGAAATACTGTAAAAAATAGATTGTAAAAAGTCAATGTCCATGATTCCATGATTGATTGACCAGAAAAACCGTTTGAAAAAACGTACCAAAATTGTGTCATATATAGAGCAATATTCTTGTAGAAAGAATACAAAATAGCTACAGAAATTCTTTGGTATGACCAAGAACCATGGACTAGAAGTAGCTTCTTCAAATATTTGAATTGACCAATTGCAAAATCAGCAGAACGTGCAGCTTGCATACCTTCCATACCACTAATACCAACACCAACATGTGCTGATTGAATCATACTAACATCATTTGCACCATCACCGATTGCCAATAACAATGAGGATGTTTTTCTTTTCACCATTTTAACTACCAAAGCTTTTTGTAACGGGGAAACACGACAACAAATAACTGCTTTACAGATTTTACCTAATGTTAAAAAGTAATCTTCAAGATCTGCTTCCAGAGCAAAACCTAATGATTTACCATCAATAACTAGAGCTAGTGTATTAAAGTCATGTTGAGTAAGGTTCTGTTCCTCAATTGCTCTTACCTTTTCAATTAAATTTTTTCTTGTTTCTTCTTTGGTTTCTTCATTAACAATTAATAAGTTCATATCTTCGCTAAGTAAATTACAACTCATACCAATGTTGATAGCGGTTTCTTGTCTATCACCAGTTAAAACCCAAATTTTGATACCAGCTTCTTGTAAAGTATGAATAGTTTCTGGAACATCATCTTGAAGTTTATCTTCAATGGCAGTAGCACCAAGCAAAATTAGACCTTTTTCAATCAATTCAGCTGCTTCATCTAATTTGGTTGCTCTATCATCTAGAGTAGTAGCAGCAGCATCATAAATTGAGCTCCATTCTTTATATTCTTCCTCAGAAATATTTTTCATCGCTAGACATAAAGTTCTTAAACCAGCAGATGCATAATCCTCTAAGTGTCTCATGGTTGCTGTTACGTAACTATTATCGTCACTATCTAATCTTTCCAAAATCACTGTATCAGCACCTTTACAAAATAATTTAATTGAACCATCTGGAAATCTAAAAATTGCACTCATTCTTTTTCTGGTAGAATTAAACTCACATATATTCAATAGTTGAAATTCCTTTTCTTCACCAGTTGCTTCAATCACAACAGTAACCGAGTTTGGTTTACGAATAATAAATTTAAAGCCAAGATCTGCAGCACCTTGAACTAAAGCACCTTCATCTGGAGAAGCTGCTTGATATTTGATTGACCCATCTTCTTGGAATTCAGGAATAACGGTATGGCATGTGGCTAATAGTGTTAAGAAATATTCGATAACTGGAGATTCATCATTGGATACATCTGCTAATCTAGCTTTTAAATCATCAAATGTTCTATAACCAACTTCAATACCATCCTCCATGGTAGCCTTTTCATCTTCTGGTATTGTTTCTATGTAACAACGACCGGCAATTGAACATGATTTAAATTCCATGATATTTCTGGTTAATGTACCTGTCTTATCACTGAAAATATATTCAATTTGACCTAATTCTTCAACTAAGGATGAGGTACGAACAACAGTTGGTGTATCAGATTCTTCATGATATAACTCCAAATCAGAGCTTATCATAAATGCTTGATAATATTTAATCATTTCAACTGTAACAAACATAGAAATTGGAACTAAATTGGAATACAAAATCCAGTATGTCAACAAATCTTTGAAAAACAAACCTGTCCTATTGGCACCTTCTAAATATAAATAAGCAAGTTCTGAACCCTTTGATGATAACATAATGACATTACCTAGAGACGAAATTAAAGCAAGAATGATTAACACAGCAAACAGAGCAACAATTTGCATATTAATAACTCTTTCAACAGCGGTACTTTTAATCGGTGTTGCAGTGGCATTACGCATTAATTTTGTTTCATGACCTGTAAAGATAACAACACCAAAAATCCAAGCAGTGTTTCTTAAAGTAGCACCTCTTAGAATCATTTGATCTGGAGCTAGTGGAATTTGTTGACCATTTAAAGTTAAGGTACCTTCATAAGTATACAAACTGGAATTTGGTTGTTCTGAACGGATATTTCCACGAATAGAGTTTAATTTCCCTGCATCAATATATTTTGAGGTTTCAATTCTTGCTTGTTTAATTTTTAAATTAGTTTCACCATCTAAATTAGCAGTTTCAATGTAACATAAACCTTCTGGTTCTGAAGATGATAAAACGACTAAATCAGCAGGAATTGCTTCTTCTGATTTAACTTTAATAATATCACCAACTTGAATATCAATCCATCTCTTTTGAACAAAATAACCATCAATTTCAGAATAAACTTCGGCATTGGAATAATTCAGTTCTTTATCAGAATTTGCTCTCTTTATATCTTCTACACTTTCCTTAATAGCAGAAACAATAAGCACAACCATCAAAGTACCAATAGTTGTATATCTATTAGTTGGGGAAACGTTTGGTACTTGTTGAATAATGGAAGTGAATAAGAAAAACAGATTTGCATATTTAGAGAATTCTTGGAATAAAAATTTTGGTAAAAATGTAGCCGCATTATATTTTGTTGTTGAAATATGATTATTACTATATCTCATTGCAGAGTTGGAAGTTCTGTCATTTAAATGAATCAATCTTGGTTCTCCAGCTTCTTCAGCTAAAGCGCTTCCCTTCCGTAGAATATAACGATTGAATAAAATATTTATATCAAATCTATTTCTTGATTTCAAGTAAGCATCGCCAACATCTTCTTCAGTGACCTTGTTATAATTGGACATTTCAAAATTACCAAAACGACTACTATCAGATTGTGTATTGCCTCCAAATGTATCCTTTACTTTTTTGAAAGTCTTCGAAAAAAAACCTGGTGTGCTACCAATTTGATGTAATTGTGGTTGATGTCTTGATTTATCAAATCTGTTATTGCCCCAAGACAAACTGTCAGCATCACCGTCCATAAATGGGTTAGCACCAACATCGTTCTCAATGTTATCATCTCTATCCAGGTCAATTGTCTCTTGATAAAAAATATTATCTTCACCATTTTCATCACGAATATTAAATCTTCCCTGTCTTTGATTTGTCTCCATTACAGGAGTATCATCATCAAAACTGAGGTCAAAAAGCGTGCCATCACCTCCATTTGGAGCACGATTAGTATCACCCATCTGTGCTGTTCCTCGAGGCTATATCTCCCTTCAAACAACCTCTAAAGAAGTGGACTATTCTGCCAAACTCTGCCTCTTTAAATAATTTATCCATTTTTTATGTCAAGATCTGGCCACGTGACCACCGATTTAAGCTCTACATTCTACTAAAAGTCAGAATGATCTGTTATATACGCCATT
The DNA here is from genome assembly GCA_030555675.1 of Vanderwaltozyma tropicalis. NCBI lineage: Eukaryota > Fungi > Ascomycota > Saccharomycetes > Saccharomycetales > Saccharomycetaceae > Vanderwaltozyma > Vanderwaltozyma tropicalis. The sequence continues at coordinate 97,097 of JANIWO010000027.1, forward strand.
GAGTACACACACGAGTGCCACTGCAGGTTTACTAAAGCTTACTAATACCAATATTTAGGTATGCATCTTTAAAACTTTCATTGGAACTTAGTCTCTGCTACCAACATGTGATGAGTTCCAGTACTGATCAGAGAACCGACGCTGTTAGACAAACAATTGAATTCCAACAACAAGGAATAGTTCAACGAACATTAACTAGTATACATCCCACAACAAACTGTAGCCATTGTGGCAAGGTACAGGGAACTAGTCACAGGTAGTGTGGCATCAACCACTGTGGTCAGAAGGCATCGCATTACCCTGCCTTCACGCTCTATTAGGGCATTGGAAAATAAATTGTGGAATTAAGCTGTAATCCAGTGGAATAATAAGGTTTAGTCATAGTTTATGATAAGAAATGTGTAGTTGAGCAGAGTTATTCCAGTTATATAAAGTCTGTCGTGGTTTAGCTTGGACAATTGATTGTATTAGAAAGGTTTGGGCCATTTATTTATTGAGAAAAGTGTCTTTTTTGGTAAATTATACTTCAATAATTGGTTTATTCAGATAGCTGACCATAGCTAAAATTTCAAATAAATATGTCATTTGCTAAATTAATACCTATTGGTGGTGGCAAAAGTTTTGGTAGTAGTCGATCTGAGAAACCCAACTTACTGAAAACACATCCAATTGCCCTGGCAATTGATATCGAGTCACCTCCATGTGTTCTGTACGGTTCAGCTAATGATTCCAGTGGGTCCTTATTAGCTGGTCTGTTGACTTTAATTGTTAAGGACCCAAGCACTGCAAAAACTACTAGTCAATCAAGAACTTCTTCTAGTGGCAAGCAAGATAAATCTGCCAAGAGGAAAAGTACTCTTAATAAGTTTTCTATCTCTAAGGGTAGTAACTCTACTACGGTTCAAGATGCTGTAAAAAATGAAGAGAAAACCAGGACTAAATTATTTGATTCTTTGGATATAGATAGTGTGAACTTGTCTTTTGTGCAAAAGCTTCATTATTCTAGACCATTTGTTCAAGGTTCAACCCATATTCAATCATGTAAGAATTGTACAAATAAGATAACAGTTTTGAAAAAATGGAAAATTCAGGATTCAAGAACTAATAAGTCTATTGGTGAAAGTACATTCCCATTTTCATTTTTACTACCGGGAAATTTACCTGCTACATCAACTTTAGGTTCTAGTTCTCAATGTACTCTTAAATATGAGTTAATAGCTACTGCATCTTATTGGGATCCTGCATCAAAAAATACTTCCACCCCTACTAAGTTACAATTAAATATGCCGATTATGGTTACAAGAAGCATACCGCGTGGTCCTGATAGAAATTCGTTAAGAGTTTTCCCACCGACCCATTTAACGGCATCTGCTATATTACCAAATGTTATATATCCAAAATCTATGGTCCCTTTGGAAATGAAATTAGATGGTATCTCAGGTTCTGATAATAGATGGAGAATGAGAAAATTAAGTTGGAGAGTAGAGGAAACAGTAAGAGTTAGAACAAATGTTTGTAAAGATCACTTGGATGAAATTCAAAAACTTGAAAATACTGTTAAACAAAAGGAATTAAACAAAGTTAAAAAACCTCATAATCCAATTAAAAGATATGGTGATTTAGGCCCGCAGGTTCGAGTCTCAGTTAGCAAAATTAACAGTACTCCTTTACCAATTGAACCAGCAACTTTGTCTTCACCTCAAGGAGATACAAACAATATTGGTGATACTGATGGTGACGATGAAGCTGACACTGTAGACAACTTTATTCATCCAAGTGATGATGCGTTAAGACAAGAAGTATTATTACAGAGACAACGTGCCAGAGATGAACTGATTCAACAAGAATTAAAAAATGAAACATCATTATTTACAGAAGAAGTAAGAATTATTAATGATGGTGTAATGAAAAGTGGTTGGAAAACTGATTTTAACAATGAAGGTAAAATTGAAATTGTTACAAACATTGATTGTACATCTTTGAATTCTGGGGTTGCTAATCCTGTGATGAGTATGTCAACCCAGACTTCTAATAACGCAACGGTTAAATCACCTATTAATATTTCATGTGACATACAAGACCCAATTTTAGGTATCTATGTTAGTCACATATTATCCATTGAAATAGTAGTAGCAGAAGAGGCCTTGCAATATGTAAATGGCCAACCAGTTAATAAAGGAGGTGGCAACTCTTTAAGTACTTCAAACAGCAACCCAGATCAAAGACTAGCTGAGTTATCACCAATGTTAGCAAATAGAAATAATGCTAAACGTAAACCATTTGTAAGTGAATCATTATCTCGTGTTACATCCAAAAGTAGTGATAAAACCAGTGATGATGCCAAATCAACTCCATCTAGCTCAAAAATAATTGGTGTACCAACTGGAGCTGCTCGTGTTTTAAGATGTCAATTCAGATTACCAGTAACAGAAAGATCAGGCCTGGGAATATCCTGGGATGATGAAGTTCCTCCTATATATCAGGATATTAGTTTTATTGCTCCCCCAAGTTATGATAAGCTAATAAGTGGAATGAAGAACTTGACCCATATGAGTACAGATGAAATTTATAACTCAGATTCTTCAAATAGTGATGTAGAGGAGGATGATATTGTATTGAAAAATACACAGTCTGAATATCCAGTTGGAATCTATAATGAGGAACCATCATCATCAAGTGCGCTGACATCTGTTGAATCTCCAAGACTAGATACTGTAATTAGTGTAAATGGTAATGTTCCCGATTTCAACAACCCATTAACACCTCGTGCAACAAGAGATATTCCTATTAGAAAATTATCTGAAATTTTAGACACTGATAGGATTACACAATAGAAATCTTAAAATATAGAATTCAACAAACGTTGATATATATTAAAGGGTCGTTACATTTAGAAAATTTCACAAAATTACCATGTTACCTTGTTAACATAATAGTTGCAGATCAGAGATATGTTGAACACCAATCATTTTGAATTTCATTAACTCTCAAAAATACATAATTATTTTTTTTCAAATATATAAGGATGCTATTTTTAAATACTTACATAATTGTCATGAACTAAAAACATGAAGATTCGTTTATTTGGTATAAATCATCATAATGTCACTATTTTTTATAAAGCAACTTATTTGTCTGGACCAATGTTCCAAAGAGGTAACCAGGATAGATATTCATATTGTGAACTTGGTCCTGACATACCGAATGAGATTGGAGCAAAATAATAGAAACAACCAATAACCATTGATATATAGACAGCAAAGATAACCAATCTCATAACTCTACCAAGTTTTGTCTTAGTCAATAGTTGAGTACCAGCTTCGAAGAAGTAAACTAAAACTATTAGAGCAAAATATAATGCTGGTAAATAATGGTGAACATAGGTGACTCTTGCCATGATGATGAATGGACAGAAATGCAAACCCCAACCAAACATTGGATAAACACCAGCCATCAAGAATAAGTTAACCTTTTCACTATTTCTGTAATCATTGTATTGTCTTTGCCATCTTAAAACTAAAACGATAACCAAAGCCATAAAACCTAAAACAGCAAGGGTAGAAGCCCATGTGGAAGCTGGAGTACCCATCAAGTAGTACTTGACGTTGTCATCGTGCCATCCATTCAATCTTAAACCCTTGTGTAAAGTTGGCCATTCCCAAGCTTCAGAAGACAATCTATCTAATTTATCAGGATCAGTAACCAAAGCATTGTTAGTTGACATCATAGCTAAGTTTAAGTAAACAAAATCTTTGAAGAAACTGGCTCTTGGAAATTCAAATTCTTCACCAATAGATGGTAATTTTTCGTTTTCATGAGATTCAATATTCCACCAAGTTCTCTTGTCACGCTTGAATGGACTTCTTAAACAAACAATTTCACTTTGTGCAAAACCCCAATCTGGGTATCTATTAGAAGTTTGGGCTAAATAACAACCTAAAATAGAATGCTTCAAACGGAAAGAAGTAGTCAATGGATGTAACAAAGTTGCATCTTCCCTACCTTTTTGGTCAACAACTTCAACAACCCAGTAATCTTTTGGATCACCAACTTCATGGTCACCGTAACAGGAAACTTCCCATTGTGTAGTAGAAACAGCAGCTGGAATTTCATGAGAATGTAAATTTCTGCCAGTTAATTTATGAACTAATCTGTAAATGTTAGCATCTTTAACGTATTCGATTTCAGTTTCAGTAGTTTCATTATATAGTGGTAATTCTCTGACTCTGTGGAAGATAAAATCATTGTTTGCATCTTTATGACCATAACCAGTAACTTGTTGTTGTTTAGAACCTGCTGGGTAGGTTTGGTGATGAGAATGTAGTAAACCACCGCTTAAAGCTTGATTTCTAATAGAAATAACAGAAGAACCTAAAGCAACGTCACGAGGACCATTACCTAATGGATTACCAATTAGGTTAGCTTGGAATAAAGAAGGCATAACAGTATCACTCTTACCACTGTGAGTTAATAACATAAAGTGGATTTTGAAACTCAACATGAAAACACTCATTGGGACGATAATTAAACAAATAATTCTGGCAATCCAATGAGAAGTGTAAGTCTTCCAGGAAAGACTCTTATCAGCTAAAAATAACCATAAGTCAACAGCTGTGTAAATACCAACTAAAGTGATAATGAATAAACCAACCATCTTAACAGAAATGGTACAACCTAAGTTTAAACCGGTTAAAAACATCCACTTCCACCATCCAAATGAAAATGGTTTAGATCTTTGGTTGTGGAATTCAATGAAACAGTAGAATGATGCTACAGTGAAAAATAGTAACATAGAATCTAATAAAATCATTCTACCTAAAGTAGTATATGTGTTTTCAAATAAAACTAAAACAGTGAATAACCAAACGGATGGAAGAGAGAAACGTAAAGCTTTACCAGTAAAGTAAGCTAATGGAACACATAAAGCAGAGAATGTAGCATTGAAGATTCTCATCTTAACAAAATCAATATAATCTGGATATTCTTGACCAGATGGGAAATCCCATGAACCATTGTAACCAGCTAAATAACCGGAAAAACCGACTAACATTTTACCTAAAGGTGGATGAACATCATGGTAGAATTCATGTCTTAAATAGTAAGAACCGAATTTACCAAAATGAGCTTCATCCCAAACAACATGATTATTAGCACCGATTTTATACATTCTGATGAAGAAAGCTAAACCAGTGAAAATAAGTGGCATCAAGATAGCTTCAGCACAAAGCAGAGCACTTCTAGATTTCACAATTTCAACAACAACTGGAGTTTTTTCCTTAGAATTGTCATCCTCTTGAATAGAAATCTCATCAGAAGAGCTAACTTCTTCTGTTTTTTTACTGACCTCTTTCAAGGCCTTCTTTTCACTACTTTCAAAACCAGTAGTAACAGCCATTTCGGAATCTAACTTCACTGACACAGACAATACCTTATCAGCACTGGAAGTAACAAAACAATTGAGTAATCCTCTTATACAACACAAATTACAGCCATTGTTTAAAATCTCTTCACTCATTTAAACGACTTTTCCAAAGCTTAAAGCTTTTCTTCGACGTGTTACAAACTTAGTCGCGTTTAACGACCATATAAAACATGATATAGACTTATTATAATGCACTTACATTGTTTTAAATATGTATATATGTAGTTGATATGGATACCTCAAAGTTATTTATGATGTGTCTGATGCTCTGATAATTACAATTACAATTATCAGCTTCTCAAACCATCTTCTCGTCATTTTCTTGCCACTTTTTCCAAAGGGCTTTAGTTTGAAATCTTGTTAATCATATAGACGAACATGTAGCTGAATATGCTGCCTGCAGCTAGCCCAGTAGATACGAATACGTTATTAAATCCACCGGCAGCTTCTCTCTCTCTATCTGTGTCTAGATTATTTGGTACTTTCATGAAACTCATCGATATAACGTGACCGTTAGTTAAACCAAATATGAATTGTAATAGGATGTATAACAGATCAATGGCAACAGCCATTTCCTTTGGTGGCAATAGAAATGGAAAAAACATTGGTACCAGACCGATACGTAACAATGAATATAAGTATGTCTTGGATGGTGAAAAAGAGTCACTACGAAAGAATGGTAATTCTGCTACAAATCTACCACATAAATCACCGACGTTCCACACTGTAAATATTAATGGAATAAATTGAGTGACTGTCAATGGTAAACCTCTTGGCTCAATTGTAGATGCAAATACTGCAAATACCATTGTTACAGTAAATGTAATGAATATCGATAATGCAAGGTATTTTAATTTTGCAAAAAGTATCGAGAATGGGACTGAATCATTTTTATTCATTTGATCTTCAGATAAATTGTTCTCAGTAACTTTTTGTAAGATTCTGTCGATTTTATTACTCTTATAGAGGAATATTGATAGAACGGAAACCAGCACTGTAGTTAAAAAGTAAAGTATAATACCTCCTGAGCCTTGATTTGATGAATTGCCCGAAAGAGTAATCATGAATAGTACCAATGAAGGTAATACACCTGCAATTGCTTGTCCTAACATCACAGCTTGTGTGAATTCTGGACCATAGACATTTGCTATAGCAAAGATACCGTTCTGAGTCAATGCAGTACCAATAGCACTTACAGCAATTAAAATCATCAACCATATAAAGTTAACAGCCTTAGGAACTAATGAATAAAACGATGCTACAAACATCATTAGAACAAACACCATTACTTCCCAAGTAAGCCCTCTTACCACACGTTGTGAATAAGCAAACTGTCTATTCGATAACCAAATGTTGAAAAATAATGACACAATAGTAGATGTGGACATTACGGAACTAGTGAATATCTTTGCCCAGATACTAGTATCATTAAATATATTATGAGTAAAATACTCTGATGCACTTAGAATACTATTCCAAGGCCATAGCAAACCCATGCCAATACATAAAAATGATAAATAAGTAGGATCTTTAACCTTTTCTAACAAAGATTTTTGGGATAAATCAGGAACATCGAAATCGATAATATCTTGGTTGGTGCCATTGACTAAAGGGTCTACTTCCATTAATGGTATTTCATTACTCATCTCATTGGTAGTGTTTATAATTGAAATTTGAATATATTAAAACCATATCGCGCTTTAAATAGTGATTATGATTAAATAAATAGCAATAACGTTAATAATATTGAATGAAAGGTTAATAAATTTAATAATTGCTCTAAAAATAAATTATATAACATGAAATAAAAATGTATGTAAATGTGCTGATGTAAATATATACAAAAGTGCATATATATATACGGAAATATGGTACATTGAAATAGAAAGTGATAATAGTTTTTTTTTTTTTCATTTTGGTAGTGAAAAATTTATTACACTTTTCTACTACCACCAGAACCTTTTGTGAATTCGTATCTGGCTAACAGAGGTATATGATCACTTGGAAATTTATCATTTGGGAACCCAATAAAATTGGATACATAATCTGAATCAACTGGACCTAAAACACCACGAATACGCAATGCTTGAGCAGAGTACCAAATATAATCGATAACATTTGTGAATGATGGTGTGAAATTGGTGAATGGTAATTCACCAATGCATTCATAACTGGATCGTAGAGCCAAGTTATGGGCATAGTTCTTCTGTGACATATAACCGTAAAATCTATCTTCAATATCTTTATGTACTTGAACATGACCTGTGCTTAATAATTCATACACTGCAGAATCCAATTGAGAATTCAAATCACCACAGATGATTACTGGGAATTTCCTTATATCTTGCTTTGTTGATGCATTGCTATGTTCCTTTAATAATTCTTCTAGATAATCCAATAGAATACCGACTTGGAATGTTTTAACATCATTAAATTGTGGATCCCAATGTAAATGTGTAGTAACAATCCAAACTGTTTCACCACTCTTAATATGCTCTAACTTTAAATATAATGCCACATTATCTTTATTCATTGCACGATTCAAATAATCTTCAGTACGTTGAAACTTTTTATGTTTCATCCAAACACTACTGAAATCTACACAATCTTGAAAAATTACTTTAAATTCAGATTCTTTATAGAAACAACAACAACCATCGACCTTTTTAGAGTCCTTAGTTTGCATAGTTTTAGCTCTAGTTTTAGCATGGAAAATACCAGCATAACCATGTTTTTGTAATAATGGAACCCAATAATCTTCAAAAGTTTTTGATTCTACTTCTTGTAAACAAATAATATCACTTGCAAAGGATAATATTTGTTCAGTCAATTTTTGACGTCTATATTCCCAACTTAAAGCCCAAGATTGCGTATAGCGGTACATTTTTGGAGTAGCATAGTGTTGACATAAAGTATTGTATGATAAAACAGAAAAACTTTTCTTTGCCACATCTTTGCTTAAATTTTGATAAGATTCTTCCATTGATTTAAAATCATCTTGAATTTCACCATCAGTATTAATATCAATAAATCTTCTTTCTTTAATCAATGGAATTTCTGGTCTATTATCTCTTAAATAGAAAATCAAACCAGTGACTGATTTTTCTAATAAAATCTTTAATAATTGTTTATCTAATGGATTACCTTCACAACCTAAAAATTGTAAATTTGATAAATTACCAAATTCCCAAGGTAAATTTTTAATCAAATTATTGAAAAAATATAAATATTTTAATTGATAACAAAAACCTAATTCTTTTGGTAATTCAGTAATTTTATTACATGATAAATCCAAAACACGTAAATTGTTTAAATATTTAATTTCCTTTGGTACTTCTGTTAAATTATTACCATTCAAATATAATCTTGTTAAGAAAGTATATTTAAAAATATTTTTATTAACGTTGAATAATTGTAAATTTGATAAATCTATAGCATGCCATAATTGATCATCATATTTAGTATCATTTGGATTCATGATTCTATTTTGTTGTTCCACTTCATCATCTTCATCAATGTTATATTGTGATAATTTTTTATGTTGTAATAATATTGAAGAGTTTGTTGGGGTACCATTTAATTGATTTAATTCAGTCTTTGGAGTTGTTGGTGTTGATATTGTACTATTTGTTGTATTTGTATTATTTGCTTGAGATGAAGATTTATCCAATGAATTCCCATCTGAGCCCATATTTGATGAATCTGTTGCCATTTCCATCAACAGTTGCTTTGTTCGATCAACTAAAGAAGTAGCAGCATCATTTAATTGTGGATTAACTTGTTGTTGTTGCTGTTGTTGACTAATTAAATATTTTTTCATTGCATTTTGTCTTGCATATACATTTGGTTGACCTACAGTTTGCATAGCTATACTTGCCACTTGCAATTGTAACTTCCAAACAGGGTTATTCATCATCGCATAATTATCAATACTTGTAGTATAATTATTGTTGTCCATTGAACCACCAGCGTTATTATTTGCCACGTTATTACCATTCATGTCATTGATACCGAGATGAGCACCCGCCATCATCGGTTGCTGCGCAGTGTTGCTATTCAATTGCTGTAGCAATTGAATAGAATGTTCATTGTTCATTAAACCTGGAGGTGTATGTAATTGTGGATTCATATTACTAGGAGTTCCAGTTCTTTGACCGGGTTGTCCCACTAAACCAGGATATCCTAGCATAGAAGGATTGTTCATCGTGTGCCCAACGCTCTCTCCACAGGTTATCAGTGGATATATGTCCCAGTGTATACGCTGTATCCTACTTCAATAATTAAACATATATTATACTTTATTAATTAATTTTTATTACCTTCCCTACAATTTTTTAAATATTGTTTATATTTTTAAATTTTTCATCAAATTAGTTTCCCGTCATTATACACGGCAACACAATTCGACACGGCCGGGTAACATCATCGTGACAAATGAGAAACACACATGACCAGCACGTGACGCACCACCAGTGTGTCACATCACACGAACTCACGTTTTTTAAACTTTTAGCTACTTTACTCGTGCACAATGACACGCACACACTGACACACAGACAAACCATGTAGTTGCACTACCACAAAAACAATTAATAATAAAATTTAAATTTGTGTCATTAATTATTTTCAAATTTGGTATTGGAATAAGATTCAAATCACTTGTTGTGTTTGACATGTCGTTGATCAATTGCAAAGGATCCGCACCACTGGCAGCCCCACAATTGCCATGTTCACCCCACCCCCAACAGTACACTTGACCATCACTTAATGACACTATGCCATGTTCACTGCCTGTAGTAAACGATTCAATGGTTAATCCATTCAATTGGTTGTTGTTGAACAGTTGCTTGAACTTGTTGTTACCGTATGAGTAGATCTTGCCCTCATGTAAAACATGGACTGACGTCCACATACATGAAACGGTAACGTTATTGTGTTGAGTCCAATCTTGCCAATGGAACAGTTCAGGTAAATTGCCCTGCGCACCAACGATTTGACCTTGTTGGGTGAATATAACGAAATCTTTGCCCATGGAAACATGGTCGATTGCAGCGGTGTGCGAGTCGTGGATGAGCGTTGGAACTGTCACTTTCCTCGATTTGGGGGAACACAGTTGTTCTTTGGTATTACTGCCCCATCCATACATTTGACAGTGTGTGTCGTTATGGATCACGAGGATACAGTTTTGTAAAGATGCGAATATCTTACCAGTGTATCCCTGGGGGATTCGCTGGACTAGTTGCAACGACTGGGAACTGTATTGTTGGTTACCTAGTCCCAACTCCCCCTTGTGTCCCTTACCACAACTGTACACATTGTTTTCTGAATCGATGATTACTGTGAATTCCCATCCACAGGCAATATCTTCGATGACTTTATCGGTGAATACAGGGTGCCAGCCGTCCAACGGGTCCACACCAAGTTGCCCACTGGAACCGTCACCACATCCTATAGCAGTTCCATCATCATACAAGATCAATGTATGATTCCCACCACAAACTAATTTTTGAACAGTCTTTTGAGTCTCTAGGGAAAGACTGGGGACCATCAAATCATCACGATGAGAAAGGCCTAAGTTGACCTTCTCCGTTGGAACCCAAACAGTACACTCTAGTAGTCATAGTGAATAGATATACTTTCTTGCTTCATGTTTCTTAATATTATACCTTTAATTAAATTTTCGTGTTATTTTAACTCATCGAGCAATCGCGTAAAGGTGAGAAATAAGAATAATAAAAATTTTCAATATTTTAACGTCAATAAATTTAAAGTAAAATAAATATCCAAAGGTATTCTCAATTTTAACAACTTTCAATAGTTTGAAACCATTCTGTATTAGTATCTGATAAACTAGTTATTTTTTGAATTATGGACGATAACGAAGTACAAGTGCCAGAATCATCATCTCCGATGCCTGATAAAATTCTGTCATCATCACCTTTAAAACCTGAAACTTCTACAAATAGTGATCTTTCTTCTCTTCGTGAAAGGTTTACCTTCAATGGTGCACCAGATATGAAACCAAATGATGAACCAGCAGTCGATAAAGCGGAAATTATAAGAAAGGGGATTCTTCTTTTAGGTGCTGAATTTCCTGATTTTTCACCAACTTTAGTGCAAGCTGTCTTTAAATCAAATAATTTTAATGTTGAATTATCCACAGAAAGATTAGATAAAATTAGACAACAAAGATCAAGTTGGGCCTGGAATGCTAGTAAACCATCAAAATCATCTGCTACTTCCAAAGGTAATACTGCTTCAACTATTCATGATTCATCGAAAATTACCTTAAATAAACAGAAAACTTCTATCTTTGATCGTTACTCCAGTGTTATGAATAACCAAGGTAAACGTGCTCCAATGGCTTCATCTTTAGTAATGACTGAAGAGGTTGTCTCTAAAGATTCTAAAGACTCTACTGGAAAGAGAAGAAGATTAGTTAGAGGTGATGATGTGTCAATAACAAAATCAACCAAGCCTACTCATTTAGAAGCTGCTAAGGATAAATTGCTGAAGAGAGGTAAGAAATCTATCATGGATGATGAAGAAGAGGAAGATGACCATCAAGATGTTACTGACGATGAAGACATGAGTGGTGATGAATATGAAGAACATGCACAAGAAGAAAATATAGATGATCAATTACTTCAATTTATAAATACTGCTGAACCAAATGACATTGCTGATATCGGTGATATCTCTATAGATAAAGCTAAAGTCATTATGTCAAAGAGACCATTTGAATCCTTATCTCAATTTACAGAAAGTGAATATTTTACAGATGTCGAACTAGAGAAAATGGCAAATCAAAAGAAAGATAATAAACGTAAAGGTCGTACCTATCACCAAACTGATAGTGAAAGATTGATGGATAAAATGGCTCAATCGATTAAAGGTTACAACGCCATTGACTCTTTAATTAAGAAATGTGCTTCATATGGTGATTCATTATCCGTTCAAATGAAGAAATGGGGTATTGATTTGGAAAGCAATTCATCTGATGCCTTAAGTATTATGGCATTAGACACAGACGATCAAAATCATGCAGTTGTTGAAGAATTCGATGAATATGATGTTAGTCCTTCAGTTACTCCAGCTCCAGATGCCACTAAATCTGAACCTAAAAGGAAATCTAGAAACGCTGATGATGGCGAGTTTGGAGACCTTGAAGATGAGGATGAGGATGAGGATGAGGATGAAGAATTTCATGATAGTGAAGAGGATGATGAAGATTATGATATTGCTATCTCAGGAAGAAGAAGAAAACTACAAAGCAGTACCAATATCACCAAAAGTAAGGTAATTAAATATTTTAAAGGTAAACCTAGAATGTTATCTGCTGATATTGAATTAAAGGATTATCAACAATCAGGTATCAACTGGTTGAATTTACTTTATCAAAATCATATGTCGTGTATTTTAGCTGATGATATGGGTTTAGGTAAAACATGTCAAGTCATCTCATTTTTAGCATATTTAAAGCAAATTAATGAACCTGGTCCTCATTTAGTTGTTGTTCCTTCTTCAACTTTAGAAAATTGGTTAAGAGAATTTCAAAAGTTCTGTCCTAGCTTAAAGATTGAACCTTACTACGGTTCTCAACAAGAAAGAGCTGATTTACGTGATATATTAGAAGATAATGAAGGTCAATATGATATTATTGTTACAACATATAACTTGGCTGCAGGTAACAAACAAGATGTTTCTTTCTTGAAAAACCGTAATTTTAATGTTATTGTTTATGATGAAGGTCATATGTTGAAGAACTCTCTTTCTGAAAGATTCTCCAAATTAATGAGAATTGAAGCAAACTTCCGTTTATTATTAACAGGTACTCCTCTACAAAATAACTTGCGAGAATTGATGTCTCTATTAGAATTTATTATGCCTTCAATTTTTGAATCCAAGAAAGACTCATTGGCTTCTATTTTCAAACAAAGAGCAAGAACTACAGATGCCAATAAGGAATATAATCCATTATTGGCTCAAGAAGCCATTAATAGAGCTAAAACAATGATGAAACCTTTTATTTTAAGAAGACGTAAGGATCAAGTATTAAAGCATCTTCCAGCAAAGCACAAACATATTGCATACTGTGATATGACCACCACTCAACGTGAGATTTACGATAAAGAAATTCAACTTGTTATGGAGCATAAAAGAATGATAAGAGATGGCGAACTACCTAGTGATCCTAAAGAAAGTAGTAAAATAAAAGCATCATCTTCCAAAAACTTAATTATGGCATTAAGAAAGGCTTCTTTACATCCATTGTTATTCAGACATATCTATGATGATAAGACAATTTCAAAAATGAGTGATGCTATTTTAGATGAACCTCAATATGCAGAAAACGGTAACAAACAATATATTAAAGAAGATATGAGTTACATGACTGATTTCGAATTGCATAGATTATGTAATAATTTCCCAGACACATTATCTAGTTTTCAATTGAAAAATGATGAATGGATGGAAGCGGGTAAGATTAAAATTTTGGCTGACATCTTAAAAGATATTATTGTTGTTAAAAAGGAAAAGGTTTTAATTTTCTCTTTATTCACACAGATGTTGGATATTTTAGAAAATGTTTTATCTACTTTAAACTATAAATTTTTGAGATTAGACGGTTCCACTCAAGTTAACGATCGTCAATCTTTAATTGATAAATTTTATGAAGACGATACAATTCCGGTTTTCATTCTTTCCACCAAAGCAGGTGGGTTTGGTATCAACTTAGTTTGTGCTAACAATGTCATCATATATGATCAAAGTTTTAACCCACATGATGATAGACAAGCAGCTGATAGAGCCCATCGTGTTGGCCAAACCAAAGAAGTCAATATCACCACATTAATCACTAAAAATTCCATTGAAGAAAAGATTTTACAATTGGCCAAAAACAAATTAGATCTGGACACCCATATCAGTGAAGACGACAAGAAGGGCCAAGATGCATTGGAGAATAAGGTTGCTGATATTTTAGAAGATATCATTTTTGATGAAAATTCTACACCAGAGCCAAAATAATCCAAATTTTAAAATTTCAAACTATAATAATGAAAGAAGTTATTAAACTCCAAGCATAAACTTCAACTGCTATCCATGTTTATAGATATGTTCTAACCGACATTTACATACCAAGACAGTTATATTATATATAATAACGTTTATTATTATCATCATATTATTCATCTTTTATAGTGCTTATAGTAGTAATAAGTGTGGCTTTCCGCATTATTAAGCATTTGCGCTGAAAAATATTCAATTAGTGAAAGTTAATATAAAAGGTTTCAATATAATAAACTTAGTTAAAATGGATATATGTGTACCATTGGTAGCTTCTGTCACTTTAAGAAGAACCAATTCGGGATAATATTAACAGCAATGGCTTCAGGGGCTCCTCGATATCCAGATATTTCTGATGAACAAATTAAAAATGATATTTTACCTGAACTTTATCAATGGTCATTGAGTAATGGTTTGATTATGTACCCACCTAATTTCAGTACAGAATCAGCTGCAATTGCACCAACTACAATTTATCCAACTGCCATTCCAAAAGAAAGTTTCAATGATGCAATTGCTGTTCAAAAATCGTATAATGAACTATATGCCAGAATCTCTCAAGATAAGGATAATTGGTTACGTGATGAATCAGCCAAGATGGCTAAATTTGATGCTGATTTTACTGGTCGTCTTTGGGATACATACTTGAAAGCTGAGCAACAGGGACAATCTCAAAAATTGAGATTGGGTGTATTCAGATCAGATTACTTAATTGATAAAAAAGCAAATGAAATCAAACAAGTAGAATTTAACACAGTATCTGTTTCATTTGGTGGGTTATCTACAAAAGTTAGTGAACTACATCACTATCTGAACAAAGCTGGTGAGTACTCTACTAAATCTGTTGAACAATTCTACAAAAACATTCCAATCTCTGATTCAGGGAAAGAATTATCTAAAGGTTTAGCAGTTGCTGCCAATAAGTACGATACAATTAAAGAAAATCCAATTGTTGCATTTATTGTTCAAAAAAATGAAAGAAACACATTTGATCAAAAAGTTTTAGAGTATAATTTAATGAATGAGCATGGTATAAAATCAATTAGATTGACTTTTGAAGAAGTACAAGCAAAAACAATTATGGATCCTGAGAGCAAAAGGCTATATGTCAAGTCTACCGGTGAAGAAATCGCTGTATTATATTTCAGAACAGGGTATGGACCAACTGATTTTGAATCTGACAAAGATTGGGATACCAGACTGTATTTAGAAGTTAGTCATTCTATCAAGGCCCCAGATTTGTTAACTCAATTATCTGGTACTAAAAAAATCCAACAATTATTAACCAAAGATGAACAGCTATCCAAGTTTATAACAGATGAATCTATCAAGAATCAATTGAAAAGAACTTTTGTTAACATATATCCATTGGATAATAGTCCACTTGGTGAACAAGGTAAAAAATTAGCATTTGAATCGCCAGAACATTATGTTTTGAAACCTCAAAGAGAAGGTGGTGGCAATAACATTTACAAAGAAGATATTCCTCAATTTTTGAACAATTTAAATAAAAATGAATGGAATGCTTATATTTTGATGGAATTGATTCAACCTGAACCTACTGTTAATAATGTTATTGTTCGCGGACAAGAAATCTTTAGAGAACCAATTTTAAGTGAACTAGGTATCTTTGGATGTATATTATTTGATGATGAAGATATTCATTTTAATGAAAACAGTGGATGGTTGCTAAGATCCAAGTTTAATTCATCCAATGAAGGTGGTGTTGCAGCTGGATTTGGTTGTGTTGATAGTGTTGTATTATATTAAATATATTATTGCATGATCTTTATAAATGATTTAAATGATTTAAACGAAGTAGAAGAAAGGAAGGGAAAAAGTATATGGTATATATATATATATATTAATAGCGATGTAAATTTGAATATTATTTAACTAATTCTTTCATTCCCCATAATGTAGCACCGATTGTATTTGTTGACAATGCTAAACCTGAAATTATAGGTATAGTTTCAATTAAGCCTGCAAAAATTCCAAAAGCTGTATATTTCCCCAAATGATCTAAAAATCTATCATATCTTTGTCTATTATTTAAGCCTTTTAAACGTAATAATTTTGAAACATAAATTTTGGAAATATAAGGTGAAATAATAAAATTATAAATAAATGGACCAATTATTGGTATAGCACAAATACCCATTAATGCTAAAAATGTAAATAATCCAATTGTATATTTTATTGTTTTTTTTGGCAAATAATATAACCAAAAATATGATGAATTTATTGGAGCATAAAATTTAATTGGTTTAATATTTGAAAATTCTTGATAATTTTTAATAATACCAACTTTTTTAACTAATGGATTTTGTAAATGAGACACTCTCATAAACATCATTGTTAATGCATTTGTATGTAAAAAAGTATGAATAATTGCAATAATTAAACCTAATGGACCTAAAAATAACATACCTGCGGTATACATTGGTGTAATTGTTGCCCAATAGGCTAAACTTGTCAATGTATACATCATTGAATAAATGATAAATGTACCTAAAAATGGTAATTTATAATCATTAAAATGTGTAAATAATTCAACAAAACCCTTTATTGGGTATGAATATGATGCACCATCAAAAAAATCTCTAAAGAAATTTATTGATATACCTGGAATTTTAACTTTTATTGAATGTAATTTTTTTTTATAAATTTTATTATTTAATTGAGTTAAAATAACATCACTTTCTGGTAATTTTTCATATTGTTGATGACGATTATATTTATATACTAATCCACCTATACCAGTAAGAATACAAGAGCCAGCAAAACTCATTGTGTCTGTGTTGCTGTTCTTGTAACTTTTGTGCTATAAATAAGAGTAATCAAACATGAATGGGGAAAGTGGTAGAAAGAAATGAACACAAGGTGGCAAGATCTTGTCCTTTATATATTAATTTAATTTAATTTTAATTTTTGTTACTGACACTGACACAAAAAAACTAAAAAGAAAATATTATTTCTGTACCACGTGTTTGCCACGTTGTTTTCACGTGACAGTCACATAATCAAACAAACACGTGTATTTCACGTGACTATCACATGACAATTGTGTCACATGGTATTCACGTGCATTTCATTGTTTTCACGTGATGTGCCGTCTACAACGATTGATTGCAAATTTTTTGAAAAATCAAAGGAGCATCAAAGACAATGCCAATTGCAATGGCTTGATGGTTCAAGATATTTGTAAAAAAGTATATTATTGAAATATTGTAGAGGGATGATAAAATAAAATTGTTGTTCTTTTATAATTAATTGTTTTATTGTATTATTAATTTGATTAATGTATTTTGCTTTTTAAGGGTAAATTTTTTTTTGTGAAGTTATTTGATTAGGTTCTTTTCCATATAGGTTATCCCAAATAAACTATCGATTAAAAGTTTAATATTGATAAGACTCACCTGTGAAATTATTACCTATTGAGTTAAAAAATTTCATTATTGCATATTATTTAAAAGAGTCTTAGTGATTGATATCTTACCCATATAACTCTCCCGTTCCAATACCCCCCTGGTCTCTGTCCATATCATATATTACCATTGAAAGATTTCCGTGGGTAAACCGTTTGATTAGGGATTAGGTAAAGAGAAAATTACTTTAGTGAGATATTGTTTCTCCGTTTATAAAATTGTCATATGCCTTACATCGGAGCATCGAGTGGGTCTCAATATTCTTTCCAAACGTTGAAAGAAAAACATGCTATTACAAGAACTGGTATTTCTGCTTCGTCATCGAGCTCTTCGCTAAATATTGATCCTGAACCTTTACCAATGATTCAAAGTAATTCTACTGGGAAATCTAGTTTGTCCTCCAATGTGGTGATGAATGGTGATTCTGATTCTCGAGAAACGAACGATTCAAATACTTTTGAGTTGACACAGCCACCGAATGTAGATATTCAAAATAGATCGATGTCTGTAGATTCTGGTGCATCTAATTGTACTATTGACTTAGACACTACTGAGCTTTTAGAATTACCAAATACTTCCACACATGTGTACTCATATAACCCAGTTTCTCCCAATTCTTTAGCAGTTAGACTGAACATTTTGAAAAGATCTTTGGAAATCCTGATAGGTAATCCAGATATGTTGAGAGATCCAACCGATGGAGCTAATAGACATGCAAGAAATTTATCTCAAGCTATAGCAGAAAATGTCGATTTTTCAAAAGAAAGATTTGATACAACAAAAACAGGAAGTATACCATTACCAAAAAATAGTACACATTCAGCAGCATTACAAGCATTCGTCACTAAAAGTGCAACAAATACAAATTTACAAAGTCCTGTGAGATCAGGAACACAACTTTCCAATATACCAAATTTACAAAGAGCATCATCATTAGTTTTTTTCCCAAATGACAATAATATTACTCAAAATGACGTTTCAAATCTTTACTCAAGAAGAGAATCAGAAGGTTACATCCATCATTTAATAGATACTAGGATTTCAGAAAATAAAAAATCATTGTACAGCAACATGAGTGCAACTCGTTCAACTGAAATAATTAATAATCGTACATCAGATTTGGAAAATTTACTAGATTTATTAAATGAAACTTTAGAAAATAATACATCAGCAAAGGCCACTGATCTACATATGATTTCATTGTTGAATATAAATAAACTTAATATTGGTGATGAGAAATCAACGGGCTCTCAAACTGTAGGTCGTATTTTATTAGATAGTTTAGCTGAACCATTTTTTGAACATCAAAATTTATTAGACGATAAAACTGTGGATGATGAAGTCGAATTACAAAATGAAATGCATGAATTTATAGGACAAGAAGAAACATCTTTCTCTAATTTAAGACCTCAGCAGGACTATGGTCGTTTACTTCGTACTTTCTCATCCATGAAAAATTCAGCTCCTCATGCAATTTTCACATGTACACAACAATACCCATGGCAATTTAAGGCTGCTAATGATTTAGCTTGTTTGACATTTGGTATATCTAAAAATGCTCTTAGAGCTTTAACTCTTTTAGACTTAATTCATTCAGATAGTAGGAATTTTGTTTTAAACAAAATTATGTCAACAGAAGGTGAAGAAATTGTATTAACTGGTGAAATTGTTGCAATTATTCAACCAGGTGGTACTAATTCCTCAAATTTAATCTGGGCATCTTTTTGGGCAAAAAGAAAAAATGACCTTTTAGTCTGTGTTTTTGAAAAGGTTCCTTGTGATTACATGGATGTAAAATTAAACCTGGAAGATTTTTCAGTTGATGAAATAATCAGTGATGGCGGGTTATATAAACAACAAAAGTACAAAGATTTAAATGAAGGTGTTTTAGAAATGAAAAGTATTTCATCAATTGTAGCTCCTCCTGATTCCTTACTTCAAGGAACTTCTAAAGAAAAGAAAAAATCAGTAAAATTTGTTGGAGAAGTACATGATATATCAACGATTAGTCACTCTTTATCTGACTTAATCAACAGTGTCAAAGATGGAACCATTTTTGAAAAAGATGATAATTTATACCCAATGTCAATTAGAGTTTCAAATCAAATTAATAAAAGAAGATATTTTACTTTAAATCATTTGTCACATAATATTCCATGTGCTATCTCTGCTTCTATTTTAGAAAGTGAAATGAAATTGAAAATTCATAGTTTACCTTATGAAGCAGGTTTATTTATTGTTGATACCCAAAATTTAAATTTGATTAGTTTTAATAAATCGATTGCTAAAAATCTTTTTGGTTTACATTTTAACGAATTAGTTGGCAAATCAGTTATGACTATTATTCCATCATTTGCAAAAATTGTTGATTTTATTAGTCAAAAATACCATGCTCTTGATATTTCGAACTATAAAAATAAAGGTATGGTTCTAACTGAACATTTTTTCAGAAAAATTCAAGCTGAAATGAGTGGTAACCGTGAAGATTTTTACACATCTGTAGGAATTGATGCTAAACACAGAGATGGTAGCTTAATTAAAGTTGATTTTCAATTACGTGTTGTCAATTCAAGTGTTGCCTTTGTATGGATCACACATTCAAGAGATGTTGTTTTCCAAGATTACACAACTACGCCATCACAATTACATATGCTAAAGGAAAATGAATTAGCATATGTTAGTACAGGTACTAGTTCTGGCACCTCTTCCAAAAGATCATCTTCTAAGATTTCTCTCTCTTCATTAAAAGAATTTAGTCAGTTGTCCATTGATGAAAAACTAGCAAGTGATAACACCAAAATCGAATGCAAGGCATCAAGAAGCTCTCCTGAACTTTCATCACAAGCTGTTAAGCAAGAATCTACTTCTGAATATAGTTATATTATGGATGATGATGAATTGAAATATAAACTGGAACTTGCAAAAGTTTATGTGAAAGATAAATCACAATTTGTAAAAGAAGGTAATTTTAGAGTAGATGAAAGTTTGATTATGAGTATGGCCTCCTCTCCACAAAGTTCTAAATCAACTACATCGTTAGCAACATTAGCTGATACTCGTCAAATCGAACATTCCAGTGACCCTTCATCAAATAATGAAACCCCAGAAGCCATGTTCATGTCAAAAACTCAATCTGAAATGAGAACTACCTTTTTGCAAACTCCAGAACCTGTAATTGGTGCCCAAAAACGTACCAAGGGTATTTCAGATTTTATAATTTTACAAAAAATGGGTGAAGGTGCTTATGGTAAAGTTAGTCTTTGCTTACATAAAAAGAAGAAATACATTGTTGTTATTAAAATGATTTTCAAGGAAAGAATTTTAGTAGATACATGGGTCAGAGATAGACAACTTGGTACAATCCCATCTGAAATTCAAATCATGGCTACTTTAAATAAGACACCACATGATAATATTTTAAAACTTTTAGATTTTTTCGAAGATGAAGAATATTATTACATTGAAACACCTATGCATGGTGAAACAGGTTGTATTGATTTATTTGATTTAATTGAATTTAAAACAAATATGGTTGAATCAGAAGCCAGATTAATTTTCATGCAAGTAGTTTCAGGTATTAAACATTTACACGATCAAGGTATAGTACATAGAGATATCAAGGATGAGAATGTGATTGTTGATTCTAAAGGTTTTGTTAAATTAATTGATTTTGGTTCAGCAGCTTATGTTAAAAGTGGACCATTTGATGTTTTTGTTGGTACCATTGATTATGCAGCTCCTGAAGTTTTAGGAGGTGACCCATATGTCGGCAAACCACAAGATATATGGGCAATTGGTATCTTACTATACACTATTATCTTTAAAGAGAATCCCTTCTATAACATTGATGAAATTTTAGAAGGTGAATTAAAATTTAATTCGACTACAACCGTAAGCGATGCATGCATGGATTTAATTAGAAAAATCTTAACAAGAAACCCAATAAAGAGGCCAACCATAGATGACATTTACCATGATCCATGGTTACAAATATAAAATGCATAAACACTAATAATTTTTATCAATTCATATAACTTAATATATACATTTTTAACAAACTTTAATTAATCATAATATCTTAATATAATTCCAATTCATTTTTCTAAAAATTTTGGCAATGAATACTGAACCAAGCTGGAAGAGAACATTCCAACTAATAGTAATATTCCCAATAAACCCCCAATGCTATTGAATATGTTCTTTATATCAGAGATTGCATTATTTTACGTTGTTATTACACTGTTAAATGTGCAGCACGTGATGCACTTCCACCTTTAAATTTGATAAATTTTGGAAAATTCCAAATGAAAAACTAGATATTATGAATGGAAGAGGTTATTGATTAGTTTAATTATATATTTGGTAAATATGGTTATATACATTGTTTATTGTAGATTGGTATACCTTTATTCAAGTTGTTCTTTGTTGAGTTTCTCTTATTTCTTTGTTGATTGATTAAAAAATCGTTGAGAAATAGATTTTGATAAACATTTTGTGGAACATGTCAACAGAACAGACAATTAACGATGAAGTTTACCCATTAGCTTTGCTGATGGATGAATTGAAGCATGATGACATTGCTAATAGGGTTGAAGCCATGCAAAAACTGGATACAATTGCTACTGCGTTAGGTACTGAAAGAACTAGAGATGAATTAATCCCTTTCTTAGCAGAAGTTGCACAAGATGATGAAGATGAAGTGTTTGCTGTTCTTGCTGACGCATTGGGTAAGTTTACTCCATTTATTGGTGGTGCTCAATACGCTACTATCTTATTACCAGTTTTAGAAATATTAGCATCCACAGAAGAAACTTTAGTTAGAGATAAAGCTGTTGTTTCATTGAACAACGTTGCTCAAGAATTATCTCAAGACGATTTATTTCAAAAATTCATTCCATTATTGGAATCATTAGCTACTGCTGACTGGTTTTCTTCTAAAGTATCCGCATGTGGTTTGTTTAAGTCTGTTATAGTTAGAGTTAAAGATAATACATTAAGAAAGAATTTATTAGCATTATATTTACAATTAATTCAAGATGATACCCCAATGGTTAGAAGATCTGCTAGTAAGAATTTACCAGCTTTAATTGACCTTTTAACACAAAATCCTGAATTATCTACTAGTGAAGATTGGGATTATATTTCAACTATTTTCCAAAAAATTATTGATGATAATCAAGATTCTGTCAAATTTTTAGCTGTCGATTGTTTGATTTCTATTTTAAAATTTTTCAATAAGAAAGGTGATGTTTCAAATTCAGAAAGCTTATTAGAATCTGCTAAAAAATTAATTACTGATGACTCTTGGAGAGTTCGTTACATGGCTGCAGACAAATTTGAAAGTTTAGCTTCCCAATTTAGTAACAATGAAGCTTTTATTAATGAATTAGTAGATCCGTTTTTGAGTTTGTGTGAAGACACAGAAGGTGATGTTAGAAAAGCTATTGCTAAGCAAGTTCCTGGTTTTGCCAAATTATTACAAAATCCAACTGTTGTATTCGAAAAAATTTTCCCTGCTGTAAAAAACTTAAGCATGGATGAACATGAAGAAACAAGAGCTTTATTAGCATTGACTATTACCAATATGGCTGATATCTTGGAAAAATCGCAAGCTACTGAACAATTATTACCAATTTTATTAGATATGTTAAAGGACGAATTTCCAGATGTTCGTTTAAATATTATCGGTAATTTAAAGGTTGTCAATGATGTTATTGGTATTGAATTGTTATCTGAATCATTATTACCAGCTATCACTGAATTAGCTAATGATATGAACTGGAGAGTAAGAATGGCAATCATCAATTATATTCCAATTTTAGCAGAACAATTAGGTAAAGAATTCTTCGACCAACAACTTCGTGACTTATGTTTATCTTGGTTATGGGATACAGTGTATTCTATTAGAAATGCTGCTGTTGAAAATTTGAAAAAATTAACAGAAATTTTTGGTGATGAATGGAGTCGTGAAGAAATTATATCTAAACTACTTAAATATGATTCTCAACTACTGGAAAACTTTGTATACAGATTTACTCTTCTTTCTGCATTAACTGCAATTATTCCAGTAGTCTCTCAAAAAATTACCACTGAACAAATTTTACCATTTATTAATCATCTAGCAACAGATGCCGTTCCAAATATTAGGTTCAACATTGCCAAATCATATGCTGTCATTGTAGAATCTTTAAGTACAGATTTGCCAACGTATAAGACATTGATAAATGATACTATCATACCTACATTAGAAACATTATCCGGAGATGATGATGTAGATGTAAAGTATTTTGCTGGTCAAAGTTTAGAAAAATGCTTGAACATTCTAAACTAAACTTGATCTAACTTCACCGGTTGTTAGTAGATGATAATTAAATGTACACTTTATTTAACGATGATCATTATATACAGGTTGATTGGATGCCTATCTTCTATAAATTATGTAAACAATTTCAAAAAAAAAATTGCAAAATGATATAAAATTAATTACCTTAAAATTCAGATTTAATTATTGGAGAATCTGTAAGTTCTCCTAATTTAATTTTTGAATCAGTTTGTTCCCGATTAATATATTCAATCCATTTCGAATAATCGCCTCTGTTTCCTGTAAATTCTAAACCTAAATCTTCTATCCCTGTTTTTAAAAGTGTTTTGGATAATTTTTTATGTTTGGAAGTACAAACTTTATTTGCAAAGCATAAGTCACATCTTTTAACTCTAGATTCACAAATAACTTGTCCAAATCCTACCAATACAGAATTAATTTCGTACCACAGTTCTTTTGGTAACCATGATTCTAATGCTTTTCTTGTATGCTCTGGTGTTTTACACTTCCTTTCATCAACCCATTTCCACATTTTACATAATCTATGAACATGAACATCCACACAAATACCATCGACCTTACCCCAAGCCTTTTGCAAAGTAAGATAACCCATTTTTGGACCAACACCAGGTAGTGCTAGAAGTCCTGCAATTGTAGTTGGGACATCAGAATCATGTTCTGCTTGTAAAATTGTTGCTGTTTCCTTAATGAATTTGGCCTTTCTATTATGGAAACCGACAGAATGAATTAATTCATCCAGTACTCCTTCATCGATTTCTAATAAAGCTTCTAAGGTTATACCATCAGGAATATCCAATTCATTAATACAATATTCACTAATATTATAAACTGCTTGGGCAGTTACTTCATCTTTTGTTTGTGCAGATAGCATAACACCGATAAGAGTCTGTAGTCTGTAATTTTTTGGTTTAATATCAGATTTCTTAATACCACATTGTTTGCCAACAGTAATAGAAAGCTTAGAACAACCCATCGTATCAACTGGGGTCCTTATCATTGATCTCATCAACCGTACTCTAGAGTATAATTGAATAAAATTATCTGGAATAGATGATTTAGATTGATTTAAGAATATGCTTGTATCCAATGGTTTTTGCCATTTTTCAAGGTCATCACTGGTTCTTCCCTTCAAGAACGCAAAATATTCCTTATTATCCAAAGTCTTAACCCAGTCAGTGTCAATATAGTCCCCAAACTCTACTTTAATATCCTCTTCTTTTACCTTTACCGATGCTTCCTTTTTAAAATATTTCGATTTAACATCTTCTTCTGTCTTGATGTCCTCAATGGAAACCTCAACATGGCTTCTTGTTCTCTTTAATGGTTTGATCATTGAAATGTATCTATGTTGTATACCTCTGTTGGACAGTAATCTCCACATCTGAATTACTACAACTCATCACATTTAAATCTTCTCTCATCTATATAAAAGGTCTTTATATATGCTCAAAGGCATTTTTCAGATATCCGAATATTAGTAAGGCTATATCAGCTCGATGACTAAAGCTATATTGAGCAATGAAAGTATGTTTACTATCAATAATGAGTTGTTATATGGTTACTATCATTAAATAATTTGAATTCTTCATTGAGATGAAGTCTATTAAACTTAAATATTGTACAGAAAGTAATATAGTTTACTTAAAATTATGTGAAGTGCAATTGATCATAGGAAATTTTTAAAATTTAAAATTTAAATTATTTAGAGGTTCCATCGACTTGTAACTTCTTAAATGCTTGAGAACGTTTGGTGACTCTACCGGTCTTGGATCTTTGCTTCTTCTTTTTCAGATGACTAGCACCTTCACCTTTAGTGGCTCTTAAACCTTCTACTGTGATTTCTTGACCAACGGTAGCTCTATCAGCTTTACCTAGAACTTTCTTGGCTCTACCGAATTTAGTCTTTTGAGAGTCTGTTAATTTACCAATTCTATCTTTACCATTACCATTTTGAACTTTTCTCATATTTTTACATCTGGAGATACGTAACTTTCTGCCTTTCTTTTCAGTTTTGTTCTTCTTTACCATTTGTTTGTCATTTAATAATAATGCTTTATTTACACTTTGGAAATCATTAAATTGAACATATGCAAAACCTTTACCCAAATTAGTCTTTGGATCTCTAATAATACGGACATATTCGATATCACCACAAGATTCGAAATGATTCCATAAATTTTCTTCATCTTCTTCAAAATCCAAATTACCAACGAATACGGATCTCTTGTTGTCATGAGGGGCAGGATGAGAGACTAAATCGACTCTTAAATGATGATCATGGAAAACAGTACCGTTTAATTTAGCAGAGATAGTTTTGATAGCAGCTTTGTTTTTGTAAATAATGTAAGCATTAACTGATTCTCTTGATTTATGGAATTTTTGTTGAACAAAGGCAACTTTTCTTGGCAAAGCTTCATCAAAAGAAATAGATCTGAATCTAATACTTTCAATGGCGAACTTGTTTTCCTTGACTGGTTTTTTTTCATCACCTTCTTCTTCTTCATCGTCGTCCTTCTTTAGTGGATCTGTGCTGAACAATTTCTTGAATTCTTTGTAAATTAATTTAGATGAGATGGCTGTGTTTGTAATATTACCAACGAAGATAGTTCTATCAGCTTTTTCCAATTCATCATCTTTTAAATCGACTTTCTTAGCTACTTGGTTAGCCTTTGTAGATGTCTCCTTCTTTGGAGAATCAGATTCTTCATCTTTAGATTCAGTATCATCGTTACCAATTAATTTAGCATAATAACGACCTTCTAAATCTTCATCTTCATCAGTCTTTTTTTGCTTCTTTTGAACAGGACCTTCTTGTTCTTCTTCAGAATCAGATTCGGATTCAGAAGTAGTTTCAGTGGCTCTTACAACAGGTGGTAAGACAGTTCTCTTTTTATTTTTAATTTGTAAATTGTCAATTGGACCAGATGAGGCACTAAACAATTTACTAACTGAGGACTCGATCTTATTGGAGTCAACGGCACCAAAAAGATTATCAATAGAGGAAGACATGATCAGATGCACACGTTTAGCTATATGTGACTGTATGATTCAATTACATTAATATATACAACTAATAATCAAGAAATATAATGATTATTTCATAGTAAAACGATGAGATGAGATGGCATTATAAAAAATTTTCAAAATTATTATGGGACGTTTAGTATGAGAAGAACCCACCATAATAAGTAATATATAGGTTAAATGATAACTTTAATTAAATATTAATAAAAACTAACATTACAAGAGTAGTTAATTATATATATTGATATAGTCATTTGATAATTAATAAAATTTCTTGTTAAATGAGATAAACAGATACAGATAGTAGTGAAAAAAATAAATTAGTAAACACAATATTATATATGACAATTAATAATGTAAATCAATTGTGATTGTGATTGCATAGGTACCAATCTAGATTGCAGATTGCTATATCAGCATGCTTATTTCAATGGGATGAAACGAGAGGTGGTGGCACCAGCTCTACCGTGTCTAACAGGAGTGTAAGTGATGGAGAATTCACCCAAGTAATGACCGACCATTTCTGGTTTGATTTCAACAGTGTTGAAAGTCTTACCGTTGTAAACACCAACGACGGAACCGATCATTTCTGGAACAACAATCATGTTTCTTAAATGAGTTCTGACAACTGGAGGCTTTTCGTTTTCGACAGCAGCTAACTTAGCAGCTCTCAACTTCTTCATTAGACCAGCTGGCTTGGTGGACAAACCTCTAGCGTATCTTCTTCTAACTCTAGCTGGAGCCAATTTGACGAATTCTTCAGTTGGCATTTCCAACATTTTTTCTAAATCGACACCTTTGTAAGAGTAGGTCTTGAAAGTTCTCTTCTTGGCAGCAACAGTGGACATGGTTATAGTATGCTATTCTGGGAATTGACTGGTCCTTTAAGAATAACGAAAAGAAACCAACTACAAAATTATCATACACTTTATATACATATATATATTTATTAAACACATTCAATTAAATTTAATACAATATAATATCAAATGAATGAATAACAGACAGATATTGCATGAAGAGCGAAGAGCCAACTGCCAACTGCCAACTGCGAAGTGCGCTAACAGTTCAATATTTGAAAAATTCTGTGCAGAGCGAAGGGACGATGAGCCTAAACACAGGCAACACCCCACTGACGGTGCTGCTTGTGTTCTGCCTAGAGAGTGAGCTCTAGTGGGGGGGAAACTGTGATACTGTGATACTCCCAGCCGAGACAAATTATATTCTCTCATTAGCGAGTTGCGTCGTGCGTGGCGTGCATTGCAACAGACTGTGCGAGTGGGCGAGCACAGTCTGTTGATTAACAAACTTTGTTGTATTGCAATGCGCCCAGTTTGTAAAAATTTCCTTTCCCACCCGCACACCGCAGCGCACGGCGCTGCCCTGCTGCTGCGCACACCCGCACATCCCGTGCCTGTGAGTGCGGGCTGCAGTCACCCCTAGTGCCCATCACCGTGCACGACGCGTTGGAATACAAAAGCGTCTCACTAATTCTATTCACATTGAACGCTTTGAGAGAAACGAAGCGAAGCGAAGCGTTGAAATTTATTTCAATTTGAAGTTTATAAGGTTGATGAAGTATTTAAAGTAGAGTAGTTGGTGGTATAGTTGGTGTTACAAATATGATAGTTTAGTAGAGTACACACGAAATGAAGTATTTAGCTGCTTATTTATTATTGAACGCTGCCGGTTCTGCCCCATCTGGTGAGAAAGTCAAGGAAGTCTTGAAGTCCGTTGGTGTTGAAGTTGAAGATGACAAGGTCTCTGCTTTGATTGCTTCTTTGGAAGGTAAGTCCGTTGAAGAATTGATTGCTGAAGGTGTTGAAAAGATGGCTTCTGTTCCAGCTGCTGGTCCAGCCTCTGCCTCTGCCGGTGGTGCTGCTGCTGGTTCCGCTGACGCTGCTGAAGAAGCTGCTGAATCTGAAGCTGAAGAATCCGACGACGGTATGGGTTTCGGTTTATTCGATTAATCAACCAATCAATAACTCTATATAAGTCTATACATATACATATATATATCGTTATCTAATAATATCATCATTATAACAGTTACTGTATTGCCGTCTATAGATAATATCTGACCATATCTAATTTCGCGGAGAAGCTTCATGGTGGATAATTTGGAAATTTATTTAAGAGACCAAACCATGAATGCATATTAGTTGGTTTGGTTTGTTGTGTTTTTCGTTTGTAATGGTGGTTGTTTGAAGCTAAGTGGAGTTGCTCATCTCTGAAATGCGTTGCAGTACATTTATTTTACTTGTTGGCTCACTGTTGGTTGCGATAGTCGCTGGGGACCAAAAAGTTATCTCTCCTGAGGATAAAATTGTTGCCAATGAAGATTTAGATTCTTTGTATGTTGGTGATTCTTTGATCTGTAACGATGTCACTTGTTATTCGAAAGTGTTTGAAGCCACTGAAGACTGGCAAATCATTAAGCCATTGCAACAATTGCCTGGTGGGTTAGATATCAGAGTCAATTTGGATACTGGTTTGAAAGAGGCAAGATTGTTACCTGCTGGTCAAAAGCAAAGAGTCGAAAAGAAGGCTATTGATTTTGGTATGGTGGAGGGAAGAAAACAAGAAGAAAATGCAGAATCTACGGAATCTGAAACAAACACCAAAACTAAAACTAGTGAAACAAAGAAAACTTCAGTTTCTGATTCCATTACAACCACATCCAAAAAAGTTGAAACAGACGCCTTAGCCCCTGTTTCTCAAGATGAAACTACCTCTGAATCCGTTTCAGAAGCCACATCTACTACAAAGACAAAAAAATCTAAACCTACTGAAGATACTGAAAAATCTAAACATAGTAAAGACACTGAAAAAGCTAAACGTGACGAATCCAATGTCATTACTCCAGAGGATGATGCTTCTGAACCAATCGATAGCAAATCTCAATACGAATTCACTACAGAATTCAAAGTCATAAGAGATTTGATCACTCAAGATAAACCATTATCCGATGCAGACATTGACACTGTTGAATCTAAACTTGATGATTTAATGGAATTCGCTCATGATTATAAGCATGGTTTAAAAATTATCTCTCATGAATTTCAATTGTTGAGAAATATTAGTTTCCAAGATGAATTTCCAATTACATTAAGAGAATTGAGTACAAGAATTATTACTAGCTGTATGAGAAACAATCCTCCAGTTTATGCCTTAATTTTAGATACTTATCCTGAATATGTTCAACAATTACGTATGTGGTTCATCGGTATCTCATCCCTAAGCAGTAAAGAAATTAATTCTCAAAAAATTTTAATTAAGAGATATTTATCCATCTTAGATGAATTGCTTGGTCGTTTACCAGAATCCAAATTAACAGAAGAAGAATTAGTTGCCCTAAACGTTGTTTATGATTCATTATCTGATAAACAAATTAAAATTAAAATTTTAGAATTAATCTCTGGTTCATTTAACAGTTTAATTGTTGACGAAAAAGCTTCTGAAGGTGGGTTAACTAAAATTTCATCTTCCATTCAAAAATGGATAAATGAATTTGCCTTAACAATTCAAAGTAAAGATATTGATGAATTCCACGTTCGTAAATTCTTCAATAGTATCCATGCAGTTAAATCATCTCACACCGATGTTCAATTAGATGACTCCTTTATGGAATGGTTAGCTCAAGAATTCATTTCTAGAAAGGCTAATTTGAGAAATGGTGAAAAGGAAAGAGATGTTGAACAAGATCTATTTGATACCAAATTCCTTCAAAGCAGACATCTAGTTTTCGGTAATAAGATGGCCCATAACATCAAGCATGATGAATTATAATTAATTTCGATACCATTCCATCAAATTCTTATTCAATCATGAAAAATAGTGATGAACCAATAAATTATCGTAAATAGACGTATATATCCCGCATTTATATTAAATATTAATTACAAATATCATAATAATAGAATAAAGTATTTAAAATATAGCCTCTTGAGTCAATGTGAGCACTATTGTCATTGTATAAATCAATTTTAAACATTTCGTAATGTGGACCTGGAACGTTAATCAGGTTCAGTCGCTTCGCTATAGTTCTTAGATAAAGAACAGCTTCTATAAAATGCAACTTATTTTAATAACTTTTGATAATTTAAGCAAGTATTGAGAATAACTGTGTCAAGATGACTGTTAAGATTAATAAGACTAATGATGTGGAGAAAGCTGCCGCTACGTTATGCAAAGCTTTTGCTGAATCCAAAGCTGGTGATTACATTATGAAGAAATTTTTCAATGTCTCAATTAAAGAAACTGTCTCTAGAAAGAGAATTGATGCTATGATGCATTACTATGCAGCATGTTACCATGATTTAGAAGGTGAGATCATTGAAACCAACGATTATGATGCTGTTGCTCTATGGAGTACTCCAGGTAAGCATTTGCCTCCTGTTATGACTAACGATCCGATTTTTAACAAATGTTTCATCGAAGATCTAAGTGCCAGAAAGGCAGAAGTCATCCCAGAAGATATTGGATACTATTACTTGTTCATGATTGGTAAAGATCTAAGCAAACCAGAAATCAGAGGTTCAGTAAGAAAAATTTTTGAAGAATTCAAGGCAAGAGCTGATAGAGAAAACTGTGCTATTGTCTTGGAATGTATCTCTGAACATGCCAAGCAAGTATATGAATATTTTGGTTTTGAAGACTACTTAACTTTCAAATACGGTGTTGGTGAAGTGAACAGTGAAGGTGAATACGATCCAAACGGTGAAGGTTTCACCGGAAACTTGATGTTTTACCACAAGGATGGTGACAAAGTTCTAAGAAAATAATGGAAATCCCTCGTATAGTTATATAGCCACCTTCAAGAGACATATCTTGACAATATAATATCCATCTATTGTATACTTTATTCATAGTTTAACCATAATTACATAGTTAACAGCGCCTGGTCACGTGCTTTGAAATCTCCTTGGAACTCCCGAGCTTTAAGCATTTGGAAGACAAACAACAACAATTTATTTAAAATTATATAGGAGAGTAGTGATAAAATAATATTAAATAGTGATATTTGGAAGGGAGTATAGTTGATTGTAGTGATCTTATACGTTAACGTGGGTAGTAGACTCTTTGGATTGTATTGGAAACAAAATTTCATTTGAATTGGATTCGTTGTCGTGGAGTTATATTATAAAAAGTATTGTTTCAGAATACATTTTTAGCATAGACAATTACAAAAGATTAAAGTAATATACTTTACGGAACAAACTAGCATCAACGATTGGCTAGCCTAACATGATGCGTGGTTTTAAGCAGAAGTTGATTAAGAAGACCACAGGTTCTTCTTCTACTTCTTCCACTAGTAGTAAGAAGAAAGATAAAGAGAAAGAGAAAGAAAAGGATAAAGATACTAGACAAAAGGGTTCTACTTCAACTTGTAGTACCAGTAGTAGCTCTTCTAGAAGAAGTTCCACAGAAAAAGGAAGATCATCCGGTTCTTCTACTGCTAAGAAAGAATACCCGGTAAGTTCTAAGAATAAAGTTAGTACTTCTTCTAAAAGTGATACAAGAAATGCTACACCAATAACAGCAACTACACCAAAGACTGCTGCTTTATCAGATGCTGACTCTTCTGTAAAGCAAACAACACCAGCAGCCACTCCAATAGTTACCATCACTAACGATATTGATGCTAATGATATTTCTATTGATAACAATCTTCATAATCAAGATAATGATCTAGGAAACAACAACTCTTTAGCAGCTGAATCTTATAGATCACATCCATCATTGATGGATGCTGCAGTTGCCATTTCTCCTTCATCACCTCAATCACCATCACAAAATTTCCATTTATCAAAAGATGGAGTATCATCAGATACCTCTTCTCCAGGTATTGATATCCCAAGAGCCTCCCACTCTTTTGAAAGACTACCAACCCCAACAAAGTTGAATGCTGAAGGAGATTTTGATTTAATTAAGACTCCACAACGTCATTCTTCTTCTCGTTTTGAAAGTTCTAAACATACACGTTTGACCAGATTATTATCATTCGAAGATGTTTCTCCTGAGGAAAGATTACCATTATTCATTGCTAAAGTTGACCAATGTAACACTATGTTCGATTTTAACGACCCAAGTTTTGATATCCTAGGTAAAGAAATCAAGCGCATCACTCTACTGGAAATAATTGAATTTGTTGTAACTAATAGATTTACTTATACAAATGAAATGTATGAACATGTCATTGCTATGTTTAAAATGAATTTATTTAGACCTGTCCCACCTCCAGTTAATCCAGTTGGTGATATTTATGATCCTGATGAAGATGAACCTGTCAATGAATTAGCATGGCCACATATGCAATTTGTTTACGAATTTTTCTTAAGATTTGTTGAAAGTCCAGATTTCAATCATCAAGTCGCTAAACAATATATTGATCAAGAGTTTATTCTTAAATTACTTGAATTGTTTGATAGTGAAGATATTAGAGAACGTGATTGTTTGAAGACTACCCTGCATAGAATTTATGGTAAATTCTTAAGTTTAAGAAGTTTCATCCGTCGTTCAATTAACTATATCTTCTTACAATTTGTTTATGAAACAGAAAAATTCAATGGTATTGCAGAACTACTGGAAATTCTAGGTTCAATCATTAATGGTTTTGCTCTACCTTTGAAGGAAGAACATAAAATATTTTTATTGAGAGTTCTACTTCCATTACATAAAGTTCCATCTTTGTCATTGTATCATCCTCAATTGGCTTATTGTATAGTACAATTTTTGGAAAAAGAACCACTTTTAACAGAAGAAGTTGTAATGGGTTTATTACGTTATTGGCCAAAGATCAATTCTACAAAAGAAATTATGTTACTTAACGAAATCGAAGATATATTTGAAGTTATAGAACCATTAGAATTTATTAAGGTTGAAGTACCGCTATTTGTTCAACTAGCTAAATGTATTGCATCTCCACATTTCCAGGTGGCTGAAAAAGTTTTAAGTTATTGGAATAATGAATATTTCCTAAATTTATGTATTGAAAATGCCGAAGTTATATTACCAATTGTATTCCCACCATTATATGAATTAACATCGCAATTAGAATTGGATAACGTTGATGGAAATGGTGGAATTATTTCAGACCCATATATGCTTGTTGAGCAAGCTATCAACTCAGGCTCTTGGAATAGAGCAATTCATGCCATGGCTTTTAAGGCCTTGAAAATTTTCCTAGAAACCAATCCAGTTCTTTACGAAAATTGTAATACAATGTATTTGTCAAGCATTAAGGAAACTCAACAAAGAAAACTACAGAGGGAAGAAAATTGGAATAAATTAGAAGAGTACGTTAGAAAATTAAACATCACAGATAACAATCAAGGTGATGAACCAAATAATAATGTAGGAAATTCAAAATCCTAAACTTTTGAAAGTAATGAATAAAAAAACGGTGAATTTGGATAATATATGTGAATAAAGCCAAGAGTAAAGGATACCTCAAATCATATACCATGTTATAAATGGTTTCAATATATTGATTTAACCACAAAAGTTGCCTAACCAAAAATATTTTAAATTTAATATCCTACATTATTTACTCTAGATTTGTTGTTTATAGTTTATTGCTTTATAATAATTATATATGCCTGTTTACTGTTTAATATAAAATAAAAAATATCATAAATCATAATTAAATTCATTATAATAATAATTCTTAACTAAGCTAACTATTTCATATTTGCAGAAAAAAAATATGACTTTATTTTTAATAATATTTATTTTAGTTATTCAATATATATATACCTTAATATTAATGGATACTTAGTTATTTATAAAAATTTAGAAATCATGCAATATATATATTTCGATTTTATTTTTCCGGTTGCTTTCTTAAACGTAAGTCTTTCTGTTATTCTTAAAGAATAATTGAATGATGAAAGCTTGACCAACACTAATACCGACCATAACAGCAATGACTAATAAAGATAACCAAGTTAATCTGAAACTAGTAGATTCAACGGTGGACATGTTTCTCCATTCTCTTGCTCTTAAATAGTTCAAAGATTTAGTAATTTTATTCAAATTTCTGTCAATTTCTTCAATAGCATTATTGGCAACAGCGTCTTTAACATCATCATCTTCAGAAGAAGTAATCATACCTTTATCTAATTCTAAAACAACTTCAATCTTTTTTAGATCAGAACCATAGTTATTGTAGAAACAGAACTTATATTGACCTAAACCAAAAGATTTTAGAGCAAAATCAGAATATTTCTTTTGTTGTTCAGAAACTAGTTCAGATCCATCAGGAGCTGTAATCTTAAAATCAATTTCGAAGTTACCACCGGTTAAGACTTGGTAGCTTACGTTAATTGTATCTTCTTGGTTATATAAATCATGGAATAAACATTCGGTAGCATGAGCTGGTAATGAAATAACAACAGGAACTTGACTGGAATAAGCCAATACGTTGGTGATTAGCATCAATGCTGACAAAACAACAGAGTAAAACATTTTAAAAACAATTGGATATATGGATAATCTGCACCTTGGCTCTTTTATCAATAGCAATCGTCAAAATACAACACCTGTGATTAATCTTAGTATCAATTTTATATCTTAGTTTTTCTCTAAATCTCTATAATTTCATTTCTTTGAAACTATGTTAATTGGAAAAACACGAAAATATGAAGCTTCGGAAAGATCTTTCCACATAGTAAAAAATGATGAAAGTAGCCTGATCAAATAGATTTTGAATATTGTAGCTGATACGAAGCATATAGTTTTTCAGTGTGGGTTGTTGTAGTTGCAGAACCTTAGTTACTTGTAATTTGTCTTAATTGGTTACAGGTACTGAAATTTCAATTTTCATAGGTTAAATTGTTGTTTAATGCATTCATTTCACCTTTCTTATGGAAGAAGAGTTGTCTTTGCAATTCGATGATATGAATTTTTTGAATTGTATTATCCTTTAATAATGTTAATTTTGTAATTGATCTAATTGCTAATGATACATCTCTTTCTTTCAAATCAAGTATTTGACCGCATTGATTATTCAATGTGTTATTAATCAATTGTGTTATCAGTATACCTTTATGTCTTAATTTCTTACAAGTGTAATTAATATTATCATTTAAAGTATATTTTAATGATATATTTATGCCATGCGGGTCAGCATCAGTGTATGTTTCCCAACTATTAATATTGATATTTCCCAAAGATTGTAGCTTATTTAAAAACAGTCTTGTTAAGTAATCAGGATATCCTTTACCTGTAATTATTATTGAATTTTTCAATGATGGTGACCGTTCAATTGAATTTACTAGTTTATTGAAGACAGCATCTTTCTCAATAACAATAACTTTATTAATATTTATAGTAGTTTTGGAATCAATAAATATTTCAGAATCTTCTGAAATGTATGGTATTAAACTGGATTTTTGAGAAGGTATAGTTTTAATCTTTGACTTGGTAATGGCAAATATTGTCACAGGTGTATAGCATAACCCTTTTTGAGCAGGAATGATATTGAAATCATCTCTTGATAATATTTTCATAGACATTTGAAGAGTAGCCAGTAAAGATACTACAGTTCTTTGGTTTTGGTACAGTTCAGTGTTCTTATAATAAACATCCCTTATCGTACTTATTTCATTTGAATTCAACCTTTCATAAACAGTTCTCAGTAAAGTGAACATCATCGATAATTTCTTATTACTGTATTCATTCTTAAAAATTCTATCAGGGAAACACAACCTTGAAGATCGATTATTTTCAGTACAATACATGATTTCAAAACCTTGTTGTTGCTGTTGAACACAATTGGTCACTAATGATAAGATAGTTTGAATATGGTCCTCTAAATTTCCTGAAGGTTCGTTGATATGAATAGTTCTCTTGTTTGGTTTCAAAACTTCTAACAGTTCAGCTCTATTTGAGCATTGTGACATCAAATCACTCAATGTAACCACCATAACTTCTTTTTATCACGATTCTGCTAGTTTTCGATGCTGTTTTGTGAAGTTATAATGTATATTTATAGTCGGCGGCAATTTTAAACTCTTCCATACACTTTAAGAATCTGTGAGAACTCCCTCAAACCAAACTGAAAGTAAGAGTATAGACATTATTCAAGAATATAGCTATTGTTATACATTGAGGGTAGTATAGTCCAAGAGTTTTCCAAGTATTAAGAGAGGTTTTCTGCTTATCCAACCAGATTCTTAAGGTTTTGGTTACAAATTTAAGGTATAGAGCTTCAATTAAGAACTTTAAAGGCAAAATGACAAGGATATAACTACATCAGTAACAATCATAAAAGTATTAAGGTCTATTCCATAGCATTTGCCCTGAAGATTGCTACTTACTCACTGGTTTCATTGCATTGTTAATTGCAAGTTTTATAGTGCAATTTTCTTCAATATCGGAAACTTCCAGTAGCTGAAATAAATATTTAAAGTGAAGGTATTTTGGTGCAACTGTTGAGATGTTATGGTGGATTAACCCCAGAAAGTATACTAAACTGCTAGTATTGGTATGGTATGGTAAAAGTAAGGACTAAATTGAGGGTATCTGGTTTTCCAAAGGGTCTTAAAAGTGGGAACTTGGGTAAAACTCAAACAAGTAAACAGCAACCATATAAAAAAAATGTTCCATTTACAGTTGTTTTAAATACAAAACATGTTAAACAAGAATTAGTGGGCCCTAATGGTAATGGTAACACTGAGACCTCTATGTATGAAAAACTGCCGTCCTTAAGGGAAAGTTTGGACAAAGTACTGTTCCAACCTACAATTTTACATCAATTAAAGGATCGAAGGTCTGGTGTTTATAACTTTAATTCTTCTTTGGAGACTATTAATTCAGCACCCATACCAGTTTCATCATCTACTTTCAAACCTCCATTCAAAGACAATGCATTATTGGATGTTTCACTCACACATAAAACAAAATACATCTCATCTACAAGTTCAATGACAGCATTATTGTCACAACTACATTTTTTAATTTCTAATTTCAGGAAACTAAATATTATAGATTCATCAATTTCTAAGAATTTCCCACAAAAGTCTACTACTTTTACTAGGGGAGCTCATTTTCCAGCATCAATCATAGTAAGGAAACTTACAAAAAAAATAAATGGTAAAAATGTTACTGTTCATTCAATAGATTCTGATCCATCACTAGATAAAGAAATGATATTATCTGCTCTGGGTCATACATTGGAGGAATTTTTAACAAGAGGAGCAAATAGTAATAGTCAACCAGAAAATATATATCATTATTCAAAAATTGACCAGTTTATTTTAAGATCACAATTAGATTGTTATAATTCAAAATTACCAGGATCAGGTGTTTTTGATTTGAAAACAAGAGCAGTTAGTGCAATTAGATACGACTTAGCATATGTTGAGAAAAATAATAATTATACTGGTTACCAAATTGATAAAATATATGGACCTTTTGAATCAATGGAACGTGAATTTTTTGATTTAATTAGAAGTTCTCTACTTAAATACTCATTACAAGCTAGAATGGGTAAAATGGACGGTATATTTGTAGCATATCACAATATCTCAAACATATTTGGTTTTCAATATTTACCCTTAGACGAAATGGACTATATCATACATTCAGATTCGAAACAGGGGTTCAAAGATACTCTAGACAATAGGAAACATATAATTTCTGGTATTTATGGTAAGAAGGATTATATTATCAATCATGAATATAAAGAGAGAGAGATTGCCTCACTAGTTGCTGATACTGAGTTTAAGATATCAGTAGTACTATTAAGAAATATCTTAAATCATATTGAAAATCAGTTAAAATTAAAAGGTATTGATTGGAAGAAAGTCAAAATATTAATGAAAACTGTAGAAGGGAAAGAAGCTACTTTGAAAATCATTGCTCTTCCTTTGAATGATCAATTAGAAAATGAAATGGAAGCATTATCTTTAAAGCTAAGTAGATCACCTGAGGAAATGTTAGAACAAATTCAAAAAATTCGTAAATTCCATAAAGATATCATAACTCAATATTCTAACAGTATATTAGGTTTTGAAGTAAGTATCAATAATACTTATAAACGACATCCTGATTCCATTACTTATCCAAATTTTGATACAGATCAAGAGTTTTCATTAAGTCAAGAAGCAGAGTTGTTTATGAAAAATCAATTAGCCAAAGATTATTATAAGTATAGTTCTCAATGGCATCATCCAAATTTTGTAGATCCATTGGACGTATCAACTTGGAAAGCAATATGCATAATTAAGCAAATAAATGATTCTAAACGAAATGCTGATTTATACATGTCATTACTTGAAGAAAAAATATCAATGATAGAGCAAGAATGTCACCACAATATTGAAAATTCGAAAATTGCATTAGAGAAAATAAATGAAGCTAGTAAAGAACGATTAATGAAGTTTATGGAAGCTGAAAAAAATGTTTCCTATAGTGGGTCTCATTCAAAAAAAGGACAATATAAAAAAGATGATGAGTTCAAAACCACATTACGAGCATATGGTGAAAAAGGTTGTCAAAAAATAAAACGTCTACATGCTGTAAATACTTAATTATTTATTAATTTTTATAAAATATATTCCCCAAAGAAATAACCCTTTGTTATTAATGTATCAAACAGTAGTATATAGAAGTATAGAGTGTAATTATTATACAGAAAATGTTCGTTCCCTTGGAATGCTAGGTGGAGGGGTATCGTTATTGCTGCTATTATCAAAATCATCTATCTGAGATTGATCTTGTGAATAGTTTCTTAAATCAGAAGAGGTTACATTGAAATCCTTTAATTCAATGTTCTCAATAGTTGAATCGTGTCTAAAAGATTCATAATAATATTTGTAGTAAATATATTGACCACCAATGTAAAAATCTAGTGACATTTGAAATAATGCAAAAGTAACAAATATATAAGAAATATTCTTGGCACCAAACATTAGATAAGTAATCTTTAATGTATCACCACATAACCAACTAACCAATAAAATTAATTTAAAACCTTGAATAGATTTTAATTTATGCAAAATGGATATTTGAGGTAAAGGTAACAAAGATTCAACCAGTAAACCTAATGAACCAATAAAGGAGCCAATCCATTGAGCTAATTCATCCCAATTCAACACTTTTGATACTATTAAAGTAAATAAGATTTGTAATATAGTGAAGAATAATATGAATTTCCAAAAGTTAATATTTTCATTCCATTGCCAAAATGAACCAATTCTTTTGAAACTTGGATCGAAAAATTTCAAAAATTTATAAACGATAGCCAAAGAAATTTTTGCAAAAAAACCCATTAAATTTCTAAATGATAATGATTTTAACATATCTCTCCAATCGTCATAAGGAGTTTGAGCACCAAAATACTCAAACCAAACATCACTAAACAATTTAGAAAATGGTTCGACAGCTGATAAATTATCATATTTATATTCATCTGGTCTATATTTCAATGTAGTCCTCAATAAAATCAATTGAATGAAAATCATAATAAGTGATTGTCTCAATAATGTAATTTCATAAGGTGTAATCAAATAATAAGAAATTCTTAAAATACTTGCGATTAACATGGTAGCACAAATATCGATGGAAAACCCTAATGCTGTTTCTGAACGTTCGATACTAATCACAGTAGTACCATATGATAACAATGGTGTAAAACAAATTAAATTGTTTGCAATGAATTGCATCGTCAACCATTTTGGAATGTAAAATTGATCAACTCTTGGCAAATACGATGCTAGCGTATCAACAACGACACTAGATGTCTGACTGCTAACTGCTGTTGAATAAATAACATCTTCTGCAGACATACTATAAAGTTCTTCAATTACACTACAATCAATTCATAAAATAACTTTAAAAGAAATGATTTGTATATATATAGATAGATACATAAACAGATAGTTAATTCCATTTCTATATCCAACTATTTTTACAGCGATGCTTTCTTTATGAATACTTTTTCACTATTGAAAACAAGGCTTTTCCAATATTTTTCCAAATGGTTAAAGGTACACTATGAGGTGTACGGGTTGAACAACTATAATATTATCGATGTAGTGTATAAAGTTTATAAAGCTATTTTAATGATTAATTAAATGTTACAATGTATTCAATTATGGTAGGTAATATAAACAATTATATGAGTTACCACGATTTATGGAATTTTCAGTGTTTTTAAATGATAAAATATTCCAAATTATCATATTTTATTATATTTCAATCTGTGATAGATAAGTTTTACGAACATCCACTTCATCACCTAATGGTTTATTGATTGCATTCCATTTTGGTTCATCTTGGAATAATCGTAGAGCTTTAATATAATTTGCATTTGTCAAAGTAAATCTATGATAAATTCCTGCTGGTAAAATTAACAGATCACCTTTATTAACTTTACAACGAATCCAGTCTTTATCATTGTTTGATCTAACGTCAAAATAACCAGAACCATCGAGACAGTATCTGATTTCTTCATCTTCATGTAAATGTTCAGTGTAGAAAATATTTAATTTCTCCATCATTTTTTCATTATCATTACCAAATGTTTCTAAACAAATATTAACCGTATCCCTATTCTTATAATTTCTCTCTAAGGCAATAGCATCTACTTCTTCTTGAGTCTCACAGAACTTATAGATAACACCTAATTTGTTCAACTGTTCTAGGGAAACATCTTCACCGGTATTATGTGATTCTCTGAAATCAATTTCATCCTTCCCATCATGAATATAAGCTTGTACCATCTTTAATTACTGCTATTGCTTGGACTTCTTAAGAGGGCCTTGAATAATGATAGGTTTCATGAAAATTTTAACCTTCATTATATATGATTCAAGATTAAATAAAAATGTGACAAGAGCATATTGCAGATAAATCCGAAGGATAGATCCCAACCCTTTTGTGGAGTAGGGCAAGGGTAAATAGGTCTTTTAGGTAGGTAACCACATTTGTGTGTAGCCCCAACAACCCTGGCAAAAGTGTGGAACTCAATAGAAATAGACAGGGTTTTTCGGCAGTAAAAAAATTGCAAACCCTTCTTCTCGGAACGGTCCTCCGGGTATATATACTTTGTAAAAATTTATTAACAATTTTTAGCCCTAAGGGTAAAGTGCTATTTATAGGGTGTATATTGTAGCTTCTATTTTTTTTATATACCCCAAGTAT
This sequence comes from Vanderwaltozyma tropicalis, assembly GCA_030555675.1. NCBI lineage: Eukaryota > Fungi > Ascomycota > Saccharomycetes > Saccharomycetales > Saccharomycetaceae > Vanderwaltozyma > Vanderwaltozyma tropicalis. Next base: position 139,533 of record JANIWO010000027.1, read on the forward strand.
GGCACAGTGTGTCAAACAGAGGGCTAAGTAAATTACGCCATTTGAGAACAAACTGTGGCACATTTTTCATCAATTAGTGCAACATCGAAAAGTGTAACACTATCCATTGTCCAAGAGACATGTCGTCCAACTAGATTATCCAATTATTGCTTCAATTGAGGTGTACCTCATACCAAGTAACTTGTCCAGTTTTATTCATCTAAGCAGGACAGGTTACTCTTCAGGTTGAAAAGTAGCTGTTGGATCATTTCAAACTGCAATGGTAAAACCCCAATTTATAAGAATTGTATACGACATTACAAAGAAACGGCAATGTTATCATGCAACTAAGTGACAAGATAACGATATGACAGTAACACACTAGATGTTCTTAGTATAATAGAGTAAGGACATTCATAGGAAATTATATACTTTATGTTTTCCTAGCGTGGGACTATTTAAAGCTACACCACCTACACTAAAGTAGTTTTATGGACCATTAGTAATCGTAGTCAGTAAACTTTAAATGGTTTAGAAATGGGTCGTATGTAAAGGTATATTATTTTAATTTTTAAAATTCACTACAACAATTTTATATAGGGCAATATAACCGAAAAGTGTCATAAAATAAGAGCTTCTATGGCCAAGTTGGTAAGGCGCCACACTAGTAATGTGGAGATCATCGGTTCGACTCCGATTGGAAGCATATATATTTTTTTAGATTGACGTCCCGATTAGGAAATTTGTCAAATGGTAACTGAAAAATTCGATGTTTTTTTTCAATATTGATTAAATCTTACATAAATCTGTTGTTAGTTACTGATATATGATAAGTTATTGGTTGTAGTTTCTGTATAAAAGAATTCAAAAACTTTATTTTACCCTTTATTGTTTGGTTTTTCGAAAAAAGTAAGGAAAAAATGAAGTTTTCAACATTTTTCACTAGCACTGTTGTTATAGTTGCATCTCAAATTGAATCAGTAACTGCTGCTTCTTCGAACAGTACAGGTACTCCAGCTATCAATATCACTGGTAATGCCTTTTTCAATTCAGAAACTGGTGATAGATTTTATATCCGTGGTATTGATTATCAACCAGGTGGATCTTCCAATTTGACAGATCCATTGGCTGATGTTACCATTTGTTCAAGAGATATTCCAATCTTCCAAGATTTAGGTGTCAATGCTGTTAGAGTTTATACTGTTGATAACTCTTTAGACCACTCTGAATGTATGCAATTATTACAAGATGCTGGTATTTATTTAATTTTAGACGTCAATACCCCAAAGAGTTCTATTAACAGAAATAACCCTGCTTGCTCTTACAATGCTGATTATTTACAAAATGTTTTTGCTACTATTGATATGTTTGCTGGTTACGACAACACATTAGGTTTCTTTGCCGGTAATGAAGTTATTAACTCTGAAAATACAACTGATACTGCTACTTATGTTAAAGCTGTTGTTAGAGATATGAAGAAATATATTAAAGCTAGAAATTATAGAACTATTCCAGTTGGTTACTCCGCTGCTGATATTGCTTCTAACAGAGTATTGGCCGCTGAATATTTTAACTGTGGTGATGATGCAGATGCTAGAATTGATATGTTTGGTGTTAATGATTACTCATGGTGTGGTCATTCATCTTTTCAAACATCAGGTTATGCTGAAAAAGTAAATTTATACACTGGTTACTCTGTTCCAATTTTCTTAAGTGAATTTGGTTGTAACCAAGTTGTTTCATCAAGACCTTTTACTGAAATTCAAGCTATTTATTCCACTAAAATGTCTTCTGTTTTCTCAGGTGGTTTAGTATACGAATATTCCAATGAAACTAATAACTATGGCTTAGTTCAAATTGAAAGTGATACTTCCGTTGTGAAATTAACAGATTTTGACAACTTGAAATCTCAATACAGTAGTGTTTCTAACCCATCTGGAGATGGTGGTTTCTCTACTACCAATAAAATTTCTACCTGTCCAGATTACCAAAAGGGTATTTGGGAAGCTAATAATACCTTACCAGAAATGCCAAGTGCTGCTTCTGCTTATTTTACTGAAGGTGCCGGTACTGCTTATGGTACTAATCTTGCTACTGAAAATAACTGTTATGCTGATGATGTTGATGCTGAATCATCTTCTGCTAAAGAATCAACTTCAACTACTTCCAGTTCTAGCTCTAGCTCTAGCTCCAGTTCTAGTTCAAATTCATCTACTACTAGATCTTCATCAAGTTCTAAGGGTATTGCTGGTAGTGTTCAAGTTCCAATCTTCGCTCAAGTCTTTGCTCAAATTTGGACTCTACTTTTCTAAGAATTTATAAAAACATTTATAAAAAATTTTATACTCTAAAAATATATGCAAATGTTCATGATCAAAAGATTTTCTTATTATTCATTTGATTAATTATAAAATAATATTTTAATGTCATAACTATTTATCAATTCTAGCTTTCTTGGTATGTCTCCCTTCTAATTTCTTTTGTGAAGAAGAAGAAATATGATGATCTGGGAGTGGAATATACTCTCCAATTGTGATACAATTGTAATCGATTTCCATTTCTATAAAAGATTGGTGGTCATCATGACAATATTCATTTTCTTTGTCATTATGATGTTTTAAGTTATTGGAAGCACCCAAGAGACTTGACGGATTACCTACACATGAAGTTTCGATATTATTACAATTTTTACAAGTCTTCGGATTTGAAGAACACTTTATATTACTTGTAGAATCATTATCTATGGAAACTTCGTTGATATCTAGTTGTTTGCATATACATGATTTCTCATTAGCACAAAGTCCACAGCTAACCACAGGTAAATCTGATGATATTCTGGTGTTAGAAGTGACTACAGAATCAATAAAACCATCATCTGTATCGTGAACCTTTTTAGTTCTTTTCCTATTTAACGAAACTGCCTTCATAGGTTTGAAGTTATTAATCAACTCTTGAAGTTCATTATTGTTAAACAAATGGAAACCAGTTTCTTTTACTTCATGTTTTTCATCAAAAATAGGACACTTACAAGGAATATGCAAACATTTTGAGCAATTTGTGCTATTTTTCAATAATTCATCCAATTGAATTTTCAACTTTTCATTCTCAGCATTTACTTTTTTCAAAGTGGACTCTTGTTCTGAAGCTTTTACTTCTAAATTTTTATATTTATTTTGATATGATTTAACCAAATTCTGTAAAGTTTCAATAGTATTTTCTAATGTTCTTAATTTATTATTCTTTCTCTCTCTGTAAGCACGTTGAGCGTCTCTATTTAACCTTTTCTTCCTTTCATTTGAGTTTGATGACATATCGACATCATTTGATAATGCATTACTTTCATATGATTCCTCCTTGTTCCTTGAAGAATCAGACCGCTTCCTGGAGTAAGACCTTGGAGGTAAAATCCAATTTTTGGAAATATGAATCTTAGACATCGCCATTTGTGAGGACACTATTCCCTTAGGTTCTAATTTAGTGAGTTCAGATTCTGCCATATTACCCATGTATCATATAGCTCTCTATTTCTTCCAAAACCAGATTACAACAATATCAAAATGTTGCTTAATGATTATATTGATAGTTTTATATATATCAACAAATGAACTTGTAATCTCCTAAGGTTTTGGGGTGCAGTGATTCATAACTAGTATCTTTTTTTTTTCAAAACCTCGATTACTGAAACATTACCAGGAAATTACTTCTATTAGTAATAACAATATATTTAACCAAATAATATTTTACCAGATGCTAAGACTACTGTATCCACATTCAACTAAGGTATATATATTACTATTAGTTAACTAATCATGTATATCCAATAATCATTATTAATGAAATATCAAGCTTAAGTTAGGTCCCGGGTAACGAACAATGGAAGATGATTCAAATACCAATTAACTGTTAATGAACAAGTATAAATTACTGTTATAGTTTTAAAATATCTATGTATATTCAATATACTGTTTAAATATATGGTTTAGTATGAGACAGAGGTATATATGAGAAGGAATATTACTTTTTCTTTGATCTTTCATGATCATGCATTTGATAATTTATAATCTTAAGTAGATTTATTTTCCACGGATTTTTCTTCAGTATTTTTATTTTCAACAGGTTTATCTTCAGTAGATTTTTCCGTAGCAGTGGAAGATTCAGTATCATCTAAATCGATATCATCGGCGATTTGTTCTCTAACTTTTCTTGCCTTTGCTTCAGCCTCTTCCTTTTTAATCAGTTCCTGTTGTTCTTTCAATACATTCAATTTAAATTCACTATCGTCATGCTTGACAAGTTGTTCTTCGACGGGAGTCTCTTCAATGACGGCTTCTTCCAATTTAGTTTCAGCTAATTTGGAAGTAACATCAGTAGCATTAGATGGTTTTTGCTTTTCAGATTTTACAGTTCCCTTTTCTATATTCTTAGATGTAGTAGTTGAAGTTGAATTTGTAGCAACAGGAGTTTCCACCTTTGCAGTTTCAATTTTTACTGCCTTTTCTTCTTCAGTTGGTTTAGATTCTGTTACATCCAACTTGGCTACATTATATACAGGATCTGGAATAGAACTTAAAACTTGTAAAATACCTTCATAGTATAAATCAAGTAATTCATGATATCTAGTTTGCTTTACAGTTGAATCAGTAACAGAAGCTACTTTAGAGGCTTCAGTCTTTGAAACACCACCAAAGACAAAAGTTGAACATAAAACCATTAACACAGAAGGAACTTTTTCTCTTAGTCTTAAATCTAGCCAAACTTTTAGAGTATTAGTTAAATCTTCTTGAGAAGTACCAAAAGCTTTAATACCACGAGAAACACAAGCTTGATGTAATTCATCAGGGGTTAAAGTTGAAACACCTTCATAATCGATGGTAATATCATCTTGAATAATTGATTTTAATTTATAACGAATTTGATAACGTAAGAAATTATCATTACCAAATGGTCTTAATGACATAAATTTACAAATAGCAACTAATTGAGGTCTTGATAAATTATCTAAAATTGTATCATTTTTGAACATTTTGGCAATTGTTAAAATTTCGCTATGAGTAAATAAATCAGTTTTACCATTATTTTTTGGATCATATAATTTTCTAAAGAAACCTAAGAATTTTTCCTTTTTTTCAGTATTTTCAATTGAATTATAATTTAATAAATTTGATTCTTCTAAAGTTTCATGTAAAAAATTTGAAGTTTTCCTTCTAACATCTATTAATTTTTCTCTTTTAGCTACTTTATCCTTACCAGATTCATAAGTAGAAGGTAATAAATTTGGGAAAATTTTTAAGGCAATTGGTAATAATAATTCAGCAAAAGGTATGACGATAAATGCAGAAAATGGGATCAATCTGAACACATCGCTCATAGTTCTCTTCAATTGATTTCTTTCACGTCTTGTCAATTCATAACCTTGACCAAATTTCAATAATAATTTTGATGAAATTTTAATTTCATAACCTAATAGTTTCGTACCATTAACATAATGTTTCACTTCATGCTTGATTCTATCCATCAACGGTTCCTTCACAGCAGGCTCCTTCTTAGCTTCATTTTTCAAAATCGGAGTACTTGAATAAACTCTAATTCCCAAATAACGTAATCCATTAGAACTACCCATTTGAACACCAGAATTTTGCACTATTTTACTAGCATACCTACTAGTCCCAGCAACCACTGAAAAGTTTCGATACATCATTCTCGTCAACCTAGCCACTCTCACCACACTCCGACGACAGTATCCACTTGCAATAAACCCAATTGTAACAACCATTTATATATACATCTGAGACAGATTCAATTAATTACTCATTGGTGAGTATTAATTAAATCCCTTCAACGTATTAAAATCTTTCAAGCTGCTGTGTTGCGGGTAACAATGCTCGTGTATTGTGATGTGTTTGTTTAAACTATGTAAATTGAGTGATGTTAAATGCTATATAAAGAATACTTATAAGTAGTTGCTAGTGGCAGTTTCAGTGGACTTGCGTGACTCTGGGTACACTTTGTAACCTCTGTTGAACTTCCTGCTGAACCAGTTGTTACGCCAACTGATCTCATGGGCTACTAATTCACCAAACCCAAGCATGAGACCATTGATAAAGGGCAAGACCAAATTGATGGAACATGTCTTTAAGAACAGCACCAGTCTCTGTGTCTGGTCCTCTTTCACTACCCTCTTTTCCGTCATAATCGGTTGTCTACTCAATTGTCGATGCTCGACTTGTCCTTTATCAACAGGCTCTGTAATAATTGCCATCTTTGTAGGCTTTTAAACCAATCAAATTTTTCAAAAAATTAATTAATTATAGTGTTTAACAACCTTTTTTCTGTGGGCTTCATACAATATGCTTTTATCTTTATTGTGAGAAGGGGAAATGATTAAATGGGTGGCGACGTGCAAAGTGAGGCTGTGTGTCGTTGTGTACGGCACAGTGTCTTTCTAATTAAGAGCGGATAGTGTGTTGAGCTGTGCTGTGTTGTGTTGTATTTCAAGTTCAGAGACGTTGTGAGATGAGTTTGTAATGCGATTGGTTGTAATGCGATTGGTTGTAATGCGATTGGTTGTTGTGTTTAGTTATTAGTATTTGAATAAGTGGGAGAGTTCTCCGTGCACCGTGATGTTCGATGAGTGGCAAATTTAGTTTTTCGCAGCATCAGGAGCAGGGCGCGTCGTCGCGACGACGCGCAGTGCGGCCGGTGCGGCCGGTGCGGCTGTGTAGAGAGGTGTGTGGGTTTTGTTACTTTCTAGTTTTTTTTTTTTACATTTTTTTGTGTTATCAATTAAGCAACAAAAAATGAAAAAATAAAATTATTGAGATGAGAAGGATTGATTGATTGATTGATTGATTGATTGGATTGAAATAAACATTAATAGATGTGTTAAACTTATCATAAAGTTATACAAACAGTTGAAAAATCATTGAGAATAATTTTGAATAATAGTTTGCTGTGAAAAAATAAAGATATTTGAGTTAAAAATCATAGAGATACCCCACCCCCGATTAATTATTAATTAAAAATTAAAGATTAAAATAATTAAAGATTAAAGTTGAAACTTTTTCACATAATGAATACAAGTTTAATGTATCAAGATATAAATCCTAATCCAATGGATACAAATTCGATTTTACATGATATTAAAGAAGAAGATGATGTTGAATTTACACAATTTCATACTGATCATAGTAGTAGTTCAAAAGAGTCACCTGTATCATTATCAAGTGTAATAATAAATAATGATTTATTATCAACAGATGTGATCATGGAAGAGATGGAAAATATACAAGAAAATGCATTTATTAGTAATAATGAACAAATAATTGAACAAGTTAATATTGATAATGATCAAGAATCTATTCAAAGTTTATTAGTACCATCTGCATCAACAACATCAAATTTAAATTTAAATTTTAGTAAAGAAAGTAATTTAAACATTAATGATAAAATAAGTAATAGTAAAGATGAATTAACTTTATTACCACCTTTACCAAAATCTATTGAAACAGTTTTCCAACATCAATTAGATTCACCTTCAAGTAATGAAATAGAAACAGAATTAAATGGATTGGGGTTAAATTTAAATATTGATACTGATTTAGAAATTGAAAATAATACAATTAATAATTCAAATATTTTACCAATGATAACAACAAATGATGAATTATTATTAAATAACAATGAAAATAATGGTGGATTAATTGATACTGATCTTGGTGAAACATCTTTTGATTTATCAAAGGCATTGAAAATTCCTGTAAGTGACTCTTTAATGAATTCAAATAATTTCGATCAATCAATGTCTAATACTTTATCACCAATAATAGGTAGTCCAAAAATATCATTAAAGAAAAAATTCTCAAATGCTATATTAAGTAATGACTTATCATTTTCAAATAATAATATGAATTCCATGAACAATAATAGTAGTAATAATAATAATATGAGTACCAATAACTCTATTACAAACAACAGTCATCTTCAAGGATTACAAGAACCATTACCATTACATATTAATAAAAATCAAAATAGGAATCTATCGAATAGTATAGGTGGAAAAACTAGTAGGTCAAATTCTTACTCAAATCAGTATCCAAATTCAATTTTGAATCAGAAAATTGATGGTAATTCATCATCTGCATCCTCATCTTTTGAAAATTCAAATATACGAGTAGAGAAGAGTAATGATAGAAAAATTAGCATTGGTAGTATCCATTCAATTTCGTTGTCAACAGCAGGTATTCATTCAGAAGAACATATATATAAACCTCCGTTATCATTGATGTTGAGTCAAGACTCTGTTTCAAGATCGAGGTCAAGTTCGAATACTAACATGAATTTAAGAACATCATCAATTGGATTAGACGGTATTGGTATTCAAATTGGTAGTACAATAAAGACTCCTACCCAAAACCAACACAGCATAAACACACCAAGTTCATCTAATGAATCTAATAACTCTGCAGAGAGAAAAATTCCATTATTACGTAGGGCTTCTAGTGCATTGTTAAGAAAAACATCAACAAAAAATACACCACCTCCACCTGATGTATTTGCAAGATGTTCAAATAATTCACCATCTTTAAGTTCTTCTTCTATCTTTGAAGGTAAAAATCAGCTTTCAAATAATAGTATAGATAGAGATGAATTACATTATGTTACTCAAATTCATTCTAACATTGAAAATGATTCTCAAGATTTATCAAGAAATCCATCCATTGGATCTAGAGTGAAAAGAGGATTTTCAAGAATTATTAGTTCAGGTGGTACGGTAAGAAGAGTTGTCTCTTCATCCACGTTAAGGGTCAACTCTCAAAGTAACTCATTTAATTCAATGACATCCAAAGATAAAAATCCATCATCAAGAATATCAAGTACCAATTCTTATTTGGATGATAGGTTAATGGGATCTCCTTCAGACAGATCATCTCCAGTTTCTATAAAGAGAGCACCATCACTATCTAGTAGAAGACAAAGTTCTGACTTTTTGAACAGCCAATTAGATAATAAGATTTCAATCTTGAAACGTAACTCATCTAGAAATGGCAGTCACAGGAATACAAATTCCCTAGAAAACTCGGAATATTCCAATAAAACAAGTAGCAGAAAATCAAGCTTAGCAAATAGACTAAGTCATGATAGTATTGATTTGTCAGATTTAAACATTAACATAGATAAAATAACCAAAACTATTCCTGTCATTTCAGTAACGGATGATTATGACTCCAATAATAGGGGACATGTTACTGTTCAATCAAATATTGGATTAGATGAAGTTTTCTATGGGAATGATCCAAACCTGAAAGAAGAAATTACTACCAATAGTTTGAACATGACATTGAAAGAATACACTAATTTGTTAATAAAGCAACAACAGATCGAAGATGAAAGATTGTCTACATTGGAGAAAAGCTTTAACGATTCTGGTTGGTGCTCTCCTGCTGATTTGAAGTTACTAAAACAAAAACGGATTATGACCAATAAAAAATGGGCGGAGAGAATTTCGTTTTATCAAAACAAATTAGAATCCTAATATGTCTTACTTATTATATTATAAACAAAACTCGCATATCTCTAAAATAACATAACATACCTAGATAAACATTTGCATATATAAAAATAAAATAATATTATTCACTTTAGCATAACATGGTACATAAGTCACAATATATCCTCGTAATCTTAAACAGTGTAAGAGTACTCTCTGTCTCACACAAATTTTTAGAAAACATTAAAATCAAAATTATATCAAACAAAATATCCAAAAACAAAAAACTAAATTACTTGAGTATAAATAAAAAGAGATTAAATTAAGTATACAACGTTCCTTCGTACTATTAAGAAAATAAGAAAGCTTTGTCCACTCTAGCTTTGTCATAATTATTTAGAAAATAGTAGTTTAATTATTAGACAAAATCTACAACAAACTTCATTCTCAAAAGCAATACAGAAGAAATGAGATTTCAAATCAGTAATAGATAAAATGGAGTATAAACTTATTGCCTAAAATTAATGAATCTCCTTATTTAAATAACCTAATAAACAATCATCTACCAAAACTTTTTAATGTTTACTTCCCAAATACTAAAAAACTTTTTAAAATAAAAACCAAAAAATGATGAAACATAAAATTTAAGAAAAAAATATAAAAAAATTTGAATGTTATGAAAAGTGCTCCAAATTGAGCAGCATTAACATCAATGTGATTATCAGTTTTTCCTAATTATCCTGACAAAATTTTAATTCAATTAAGGATGGCAAAAATTTTGGTAACGGATTTTGAAAAAGCATGGAGTTATGTTTTGGATGGGCGGGAGAGAAAATTTCTGTGCAAAGATGGGAGGCCAGTTGCGGCTGCCAAAAGCGGGCAAGCGGAAGA
>JANIWO010000028.1:0-147628 GCA_030555675.1 Vanderwaltozyma tropicalis
TTCAGAGTATAAAGAAATAGCGGTAGACTTAATAGTAATACCTCTTTCTTGTTCATCCTTTCTGGTATCAGTGAAACGAGCTTCACCAGCCTTGGCGGCGGAAATAATACCAGCTCTTTGGACTAAGGAATCAGTCAAAGTAGACTTACCATGATCGACGTGGGCAATAACGGACATGTTACGAATGTTAGTAACAGTGTCCATTAAAGCACGCATTTGGTCAACAGTGAAAGCAACCATTTTTGTTTTAGTTTCTTTTAATTTGTTGGTGTTATAAGAAATGAAACAAAAGCAAGAACAAAAAAAATATATAAAATAAATAAATAAACACAAGGAAAATAAATAGTAATTAAAATATAATATAGTAACTATTAAGATGAAGAAGATTCTTAATAAAAGTTACTTGTACTTATTAATAAATCTTTAATTCATTATTAATTTATAAAAAATTATTACTTTATAATTGAATTATTTCAATGAAAATTTTTTTCACTTTCAATGAACTTTTTCATCTCATCGCAAAATTTCTTCAGTAGTTTCACTGTAATTGCCCTTTATTAAACAGACATCCTTGCAAAAAACGAATTTTTTTGTAGTGGAAGCGTAGCAGCGCTCTCACGCCACTAGACTAAACTGCTAGAAGGAAAGGGGGGGGCCTGCAGGGAGACAAAAGTCTGTTGGAATTAGGCAGAGAAGTTAGTGGGATTCTTCTACGGTAGGGCAAGAAATTACTTTGTTGCTGGTTAAAATTGAAGTTTACTGATATTGAGAAATACTTGTAGTAATATGAGAAATGTATGGTAAAACTATGCATGTGTATTGTACTTCTGTTGAATGGTAAGAATCTATGCATGTCTTGTTATTACGCTTTTAGTTTATATTGTTGAAATAAATTATCAGTTTTGGGTAAAGTGCAAATGTGGAAGCAGTATAGTCAACGCATCTGTAAAATACATGTAGAGAAGAAAATCATCTGTTATACAGTAGCCAAGTAAGTACAGTTAACTGTACTTACTTGCTGTTCGGTTAGCTTTTACTAATGGTTGTTTGAACTGCTACCACTTTAACTGGGTTGCGTGTGTGAAACTTGTGGAACTAGTGCAGACTGGGATATTCACGTTGTCACATGCAGACGGTAGGGTAACTAGATGCTATATAAATTCAACTTTACATGTCAGTATCTTTAATGACAGAATATATATATATATATATATATTGAAATTGTTTATAACAATTCATTGATTTAGCATCATGTTAGAATAATTGATTAAAGTAGATAGTCTGAAAGAAATTTGACTTAAAATTATCTTGAATTGAAAATTATAATTTAGGTCATAAAATATTAAAATAATTTAACAAACATTAAATAATACTTGTATATTTCAAAAAAACTTTAAAAAGTTACTTAGTTATTGATTACTATTTTTATAGTAATTAAATAATTTGACCATATCATAGCATACAAGTAACTTGAACACTTATTCAAAGATATCTTTATTGAAAAAGTAAAAAATTGTTTATCAAATTTTTTATTAGCTAATATTGTTCAAATGAGTGAGACTTTTAGGTTACTTCATAAAAAATTGTCTCTACAAGTTTTACACGACCAATTAAGTACATTACCATTCAATTTAGCTATTCATTATCTAATCAAGTGTATATTTCATATGGTCTTAAACATTGTATTGTACTTATAGTGAAGATTGAATCATAAATCACTTTGTACCCACCCTTAAAAATTGATATTTGTAGTAGTTGGAAAATATTAACATATATATGTAAAGATATTCAAACTGTTGTAATCGTATCATTAATAGTACACCAATATATCAATGCATCAGAGTGCATCATTATTAATCAAGCAATTTTTTAAAATGACAATTCCAGATGTCCCTCGTTTCAAAAGTATTAGAGCCATTATATTTGATATGGATGGTACATTATGTATACCACAACCATGGATGTTTCCAGCTATGCGGGAAGCAATTAATTTAAAGGATGATTCCAAGGATATTTTGACATTTATTGACGAACTTTCAACAGATGATGAGAAAGAATGGGCCCATAAACAACTTGCGAAAGTGGAATACAAGGCAATGATAGAAATGACACCTCAACCAGGATTAATCCAGTTACTGGAATATTTAAGAGAAGAACAAATAGCAAAGAATATTTGTACTAGAAACTTAATTACACCTGTAAATTATTTAATTGATACATTTATTCCATTACCATTGCAAAAATTTGAACATATTCTAACAAGAGATTTCAGACCTACAAAACCAAACCCTGATCCATTATTACACATCATCAAGGAACTAGCACTAGAACCATCTCAAGTAATGATGGTAGGGGATTCCTATGATGATATGAAAAGTGGGAGATCTGCCGGTTGCGTAACAACATTATTACAAAATGATGTTAACACATGTTTAAACACTGAACATAGCAATTTGATAGATGTGACTATTGAAGATTTATCAGAGATCATCAATATCTTGAAAGATACTGAATAAAATTTGAGATAATTCACTATTTACTTACTACTGATATCCCATTCCCAATATTATCTTTATAAACTTACATAATAAATCGTTCTATTTTTAATTAATATAAAAATAAAGCTACTTAAATAAGTAATAATATAGCGGTTTGATGCTTAACCCCATCTTACCAGATGACTAAACTAGCCATTTACAATTATTATAGAACTCATCGCACTTTACCTCATCTCATCTCATCTCATGCCTTCAAATTGCTTTTGTTATGCCCTTTCCTAAGAACCGAGATTTGAATAAAATATTGTTCCTACAGTTTTTTTACTGCTGGAGAAGACGCTGCTTTTCTTTTTCCAGTACCCTCTTTATTTTCAAGATTTTTCAAAAACCATTTTCTATGCATAATTTGACAGATGATCACATCAAAATATGCAGGAAAGTTCACATGTAGGTTCTTTCTAACGCTTTCTTACAGTTTAATTTCTTTGACATGCTTCTGATCCGGCTTGAACCTCTACTGTGGTATTACTGTATGCATGTGGGTTTTACTCTCAAATTCCAGTTATTTTGTGCGTTGATCGTGGAAATTTTTTTTTCGGCAGTTTGGCAGTGGGAAGCAAAATTGAAAAAGGAAAGTGAAAAATTTATTGTTTGGAATAAACAAAAGGTCATCGAGAATATAAAAACAGTAAAAAGATTATTTAAATATTTAATTAATTAATTAATTTTAAAATCATTCAGCCTTACTTAAATTCCTAATTATTTCCATTTAAGTTTTGTATATTATAATTAAATTTATCTTTTTTTTCTTTTCTTGATATTTCATATAAAGTAAAATCATATATATATATATATATATATATTAATATTAATATACCAATAATCAATATGACTAACTCATCTGGACAAGTCGGTTTGACAGCTGTGTCATCTTCCTCTCATGACATTGAAAAAGGTGTTTCTACCAACAATTTCGATACTATTCAAGAAATTTCCAGTGATGGTGATTTAATTAACTTGGGTGACAACACTTTCAGACGTTCTGATTTACTACGAGTAATGGGTGCTAATGCCAACATGGATTACATCCCTCGTTCCCCACAAAGACAATTCGCTAACCCAGTTCCATTAGGTTTAGCTTCTTTCTCTTTCTCCTGTTTGGTTTTATCTTTAGTTAATGCTAACGTTCGTGGTGTTACTGACAATAAATTTTTAATTTCTGTTTACATGTTCTTCGGTGGTGCTATTGAATTATTCGCTGGTTTATTATGTTTTGTTACTGGTGACACGTTCTCTATGACTGTTTTCTCTTCATTTGGTGGTTTCTGGATTTGTTTTGGTTGTATTAACTGTGATCAATTCCATTCTATCTCTGCTTATAGTGAAGATCCTGTTATGTTACGTAATATTACAGGTTTCTTCTTAGCTGGTTGGGTCGTTTTCACATTCTTAATGTTGTTATGTGCTTCTAAGAGTACTTGGGGTTTATTCTGTTTGTTATTCACTTTAGACATGACTTTCTTATTGTTATGTATCGGTAACTTCATTGACAACAACAACGTTAAGATGGCTGGTGGTTATTTCGGTATTATCAGTAGTTGTTGCGGTTGGTACTCATTATACTGTGCAGTTGTAACTCCTAAAAACTCATACTTCCCATTGGAAGCTACCGTCATGCCAAATTACCCATTGGAATAGATATATACTATTATTCAGCATATGCATAAATATATGAATAAAAAACTAATTAATTAATTTATAGAATCTTTTATATGTTTAATAAAAGAATAAGAAAATAATATTGAAAGACTTTGTTATAATTAATATTATCTAAAGCATAGCTAATTTATTATGGTCTTATATTGCTATTCTAAATACAGAAGATCCAAAAAAATCTCCGCGACGGGGAATTGAACCCCGATCTGGCACGCGACAAGCGCCCATTCTGACCATTAAACTATCGCGGATGTTTTAATTAAATTTTTAAAAATTACCTCGACACTATTAAACCTTCAATGTACGTTTTAAATATAGCTTATTCATAATTCTTTCGAGTATATAAACTGTTTAGCTTATTGAAATTAGTTTTAGAATCTATTGAGTATCAATAACTTCAAATAATCCTTGAAATAAAAGCCCCAGATGATAAAAAATTAACAAATTAAGGTAGGGGCATCAGATCCGATTTGAAAAATTGGAAATTGAAATCAAAATATACAATAAATATATCAACAATTCTTGTCACAGCTAGAGAGATAAGTATCAGAATATAAAATAATTATCCAGGGAGTATTACTATAAACAGAGTATTGAAATGTCATCTTTATATGAAAATATTGCATCTTTTGTTGAACGAGAAACACAAGACTCATTTAATAGAAGAGTAAGTAATCTAGATGGACAAATTCCTGATGATGTATGTCAATTACTTGAATCTGAACTAAAAGATAGACATACGAGTTTATTCAGCAAGAGTAAGAATAATTTAATTACTAAACAAATTTATGATCTTGAATTACAATGGAAACGTAATCAAGTGAAGCAAATAAGTGAAATGATTGGTGATATTCCAAAATATTCAATTGGTAGTGAAATAAGAAACAAACTTGACGAGAACAATAGTAACTCATCTACATTACAAAGTGGTGGTATATCGTTAAAAAAATTAATTGAAGACGTTCTGAATCTCCCTAGAATGGCAGTTGCCAATGAAAATCAAGGTGAAGATGAAGAACTAATAATATTACATGAATATAATAGTATAAAAGATGAACTTGTCAATAAATGTAAAAGTATATCCTTGGCAGAATATAACTTGGAGAGTATGAAATCTAATATCAATTCATTAGAAATGTTATTTGAATCTATTAAAGATTATTGTAAAGATAATTCAATTGATATACCAACATATTTACATTCATATCATTTAAAACTAATAGAAAGTTTAAAAGAGTTAGAATATCTTTTAGAAGAAGCTGTTAAATCATCTAGTACATCAGAAACGAAGAGGGCACGTCTTCAACTAATACTGGATGAATTAAAATAATATTCAAATAAAATAATATTGTTATTACTATATAGTTATTATATATATTGGAAAAAAAAAAACACAAAAAAAAGTTCAAATTACTTTATAGAATTAGTTGATTAATCAAATAAACCAAAACCCATACCGTCATCAGATTCTTCAGCGGCAGATTCTTCCTTTTCTTCTTCAGCAGCAGTACCAGAAGCGGCACCAGCAGAGGCAGAACCAGCAGAGGCAGCACCAGCAGCTGGAACAGAAGCGAATTTCTTAGCACCTTCAGCGACTAATTCATCAACGGTCTTACCTTCCATGGAGGCTAACAATTGAGAAATTCTGGATTCATCAGCTTCAGCACCGACAGTTTCAATAACAGTCTTGATGTCAGCAGCAGTTGGGGCAGCGTTACCACCTTGAACCAATAATAAGTAAGCAGCTAAGTATTTCATTTTTTTAATAATAAACTAAGCGATGAAATAATCAAATTAAGCTATAAACAAGCAGACAATTCCTTATCCTTTTTTCAACCAAGAAACAAGAACTTTAAACTAATAAGTAAAGATTTTTAAATGATAAATTCATCTCATCTCATCACATTTCAATGGAAATGAAATATTTCACTTTTTTTTTTCCAACCAAATATTGCGTGTATCATCCTCCACGAACACCATACCACTGTAAACCAATCTGAGAACCACACTCCATACGACACTACATATACCTAATTAAAACTATGATATCAAAGAACACATTACATAAAAATGAGAGAAAAACAATACCCTCCACTCAAACTCAAACACTAACTTGAAACTAGCTATATCTGGATATACCCATATATATATATATGTGTGTGTCATAACTATGAGTAATTCCACTCACTAAGAGTCATTGGCTGTTGCAGCTTAATGTTTTTTCCAAAATATTACCGAACCGAGCCGAGATTTGATGAAAAATTAAAGCTTTTTGGAAAACTTTTGACTCACCCGATGAGATTTGTATTCAACTCATCGATAATTGCTGAATGAAGCAGACTCACTTCAGTGTGATGTGGATGATGATGAGTGTGCCTTGCAAGATGGTATAGGGTAGGGAATTTCTGTGATGATTCAGAGGTTTTATTTTCAAAGGTTCCTTAGAATACGGTATTTTCTATATTTGTACTGGTCTTGTTCTTGTTGGTACATTGGTAATAGATCATATCGATTCATAGAGAGTGTGTTTCTTGATCAAATATCTTCTTTTGTTAGAATAGAGAGGTTTGATACTTGGAAGATACTCATCTATAAAACGTGTACATATATATATGGGTGGTCTTTTATTGCAACATTTAACATCTCTCCATTACAATACTTTTAATTATACTATTTTTATTTTGATTCTTATATATATAAATATAAGTATACTTTACAATTTTGAATATCAAAATATAATTAAAGGGAGGATACATTATTAAAGATTTTTAACTTATTTTTTTTTACTTCCATTTCTTTTTACAATTCATTGTCATTATTATTAGCATTTCATTATTTCATTTTTCTCATCGATTACTATCTAATAAATATTCTATCCAATGTGTAACGATGATATTATCAACACACATACACAGCACAACAGTGCCATCACTGATATAATCAATGGGTCAATAGCTGGTGCATTAGGTAAAATCATAGAATACCCATTCGATACAGTGAAAGTAAGATTACAAACTCAAGATACAAAATTATTTCATGATACTTGGTCATGTATTAAATATACATTTCTTAACGAAGGTGTGAAGAAGGGATTCTTCCAAGGGATTGGATCACCAATCGTTGGTGCAGCTATGGAAAATGCTGTTCTATTTGTTTCATATAATCAATGTTCACAATATTTAGAAAATTATAAAGATACTTATAATCTTTCTCCATTACAACAAATTATTATTGCTGGTGCCTTTGCTGGTTCTTGTGCAAGTTTTGTGCTGACACCAGTGGAATTAGTTAAATGTAAATTACAAGTTTCCAATATTAAAAATATACAAAATAATTCAAAGAAAATGTCAACTAAAATTTTCCCAACTATTTTCTCAGTATTGAAAGAAAAGGGTTTATTTGGGTTATGGCAAGGTCAATCAAGTACATTCATTAGAGAATCTTTTGGGGGTGTAGCATGGTTTTCTACTTATGAATTAATGAAAAGCTCTCTACTGCATAAACGTCTACAAAATAATCCTGATGATACTAACAAAGAGAGTAAAACTTGGGAATTACTTGTCAGTGGTGCAAGTGCTGGTTTAGCATTCAATGCAAGTATATTTCCTGCAGATACAGTCAAATCCGTCATGCAAACTGAACACCTTACTTTGATCAATTCAATAAAAAAAATCTCAACAAGATTCGGTATTAGAGGTTTTTACAGAGGTTTAGGTATTACTTTAATAAGAGCAGCCCCTGCAAATGCAACTGTTTTCTACACTTACGAAACACTATCAAAAATGAACATATGGTAAGCTCACCAAACAATGCTATCAATAATCATTACAAACATACATACACATACATAGGCTTATAGCACATTAATTAATTTTAATGCACTGCATTTATTTCATACTATAAGGATATTCGACATCTTGAAAAAAAAAAAATTGTTTATAAATTATATGTCGATATTTTGATGAAAGATAACTGTGCATGATATAAGAAAAACAAGAAGGAAAAGTTCCTTGACGTTAAAACATGTCTGCTAATCCATTTAAATCTTTAGGGTATGTTCAAATCGGTTGTTTGTTCTCTATTTTTAAGAACATCTGCTAACATTGTTGTTTCGAAAGGGGCACCAAATTTTTTAACAGAAAAAATATGGCATTGATTTCAGGTCTTGGCCTTATATCCTTACTATTAGTTAAAGATAATATTAAAAGTAAAAAGGAATCAAAATTCACCCCTTCATTTGTTGTACATGAACCATCTGATTCAAAAAGTTATTATGATAATTTAGCTCAAATTAAACCTGGTTTTCCATTGCCATCAGAACAACAATCAAATGATGCTGAAGGAAAGAAAATTACAAGAAAGAGTAAATACGAAGGGTCTGGTACAAGTTATCAATCTAGAAAAAGAGGGGATAAGTTAGGTTTCTTAGATCGGAAAAATAATGAATAAATCTAACACATCTTGAATCAATAAATATTCATCAAAAAGCATTAAATACCTGTACATACATATATAATAATGAACTTAAAAGGCTTTATTTAAATTTTTCAGTAACAAATATTTTTATTAAAAATATTAAAGACAATTGAATCAATCAATTTTATATAAATTTTTACATACAACGTTCTACTAAAGAACTTATTCCTTCTTTTCTTCGAAGTAGTCAGCCATTTCCTTGTCTAAATCTTCTAGAGACTTCTTAACTGGCTTTTCTCTCTTGTTTTGCTTACGGGCCTTAGCAGCAGCAGCTTTCTTAGTTGGGGCCTTTGGTTGGTTTTGCTTTTGTTGTTGACCTTGTTTTTGAGCTCTTTGTCTATCAGCTAATCTGACAGTGTTTCTTGGAGCTTTTCTTTGAGTTTGAACGGAACCAATTCTTTCAGTTAAACTTCTAACAGGTTGTTGGTTTGGATCAATAATCAAGTTTAATCTCAACTTAGTTCTACCACCATCAATTGGAGCACCGTTGAACTTTTGAACAGCTCTCTTGGCCATTTCACCGTTCTTGAAGGTAATGTTAGCCATACCAGTAGAGTTACCTCTTTCGTTGTAACTCAATAAAACTCTTTGGACACCACCGACTTGAGAAGAGAAAAATTCCTGTAATTAAAAAAAATTAAATTAATTGTTAGCATTAGTGAAATAAAAAATATCAAAAAAAAAAATAAAATAAAAAAAAAAGTTAAAAGAAAAAACCTAGTAATAGTTATTAGTTAAATCAATTGAATAAAACCATTCATTTATGATTGGGATGGACCACTTAGGAAAAATAATTATGCAATTTTCTGGTATTCACATTTCATATAAAAATGAATAACTATTATTCAATTAAAAGATATCCAACAATGTAGAAAATAAAGGAATAACAAAAACATGGAGTTTGAATTAATGATTTCGAAAAAAAATTGCTAATATATATTACTGATCATAAATTTTGTAACTGTCATGGAAGCATGTATTTACAATTGACATTTATTAATGCTGAAAAAAATCTACCAAAATTGAGTACCATTATGAAAGAAAGATAACAAACCTAATTGCTCCTTCAAATCATTTTCAATTATGTTGATTACAGCAAAGAGAAAACATAGCAACAAAAACCTTATTAAACCAAACCGACTGTCAATTTTATGCTATAAACCATTTTTAATTAACTTTTTAAAGTTTTAAAAATTGTATGATCAATAACCCGTAACATATATGAACAAAAATTATAATAAATGAATTAATTTATCTTCCATCATCACAATTAATAAGAATTAAAAGGAAATGGGAATATCCAAAAACTATCTTCCAGTCTTTAAAGTTATTTTTAATTTATCAACACAAGGTTGAAACTTCCCTTTTTTAACATAAAATAATCGACTTTACAAGATTAGAACAAAAAGGTAAACGTTGTTTATCATTTTTTTTTAATTCAGTGCGAATAAAAAACCAATAAAAACACACACTCATCTCTTCTTTTAATTTTCTTTCTTTGTTTCATTATTTATCTGTCAAAATAGTTTGTATCATGATGTTGGAAATAATTGAATGGAAAACTTTAATTGTATCCGTACAAAAAAAAGCTTCAAATTTCCCATAAAATCCATAAATTTCAAACAAAAAATCAACACAAACTATTCACAAATTGTTAATATTAACATACTCTAACAGCGTCTTGCTTAATATCTCTTGGTAAACCTTCAACAGAAACTCTAGCTTCTCTGGCGTTGCTCAACAAAGAAGCGACTCTTTGGGCAGCATTGACAGGAGCAGATGGTCTTTGTTGTCTAATTCTTGGAGCTCTACCGGCTGGGACAGCACGACGGCCAGCAACAACTTGCTTACCAGTTCTCTTTGGACCAGCAGCACGACGAGAGCTAGTAATTCTAGCTCTAGATGGAGCCTTACGGGAACCGATGATTTCGTCTAATGATTTATCTAAAGAGGCAGACATTGTTAATTATAATATATTAGTTGTTTGGGAGGGGATTGGGGTATACTCCTCTAAACAACAAATAACAATACAAACAAACTGGGAAAGATACATTAAATTAAATTAAAAATTTTCCAATTGCCCTCTCTCTTTTATACTTTTCCGTAAAATTTCGTTGAAAATGAAAAAAAAGAGATATTGCCAGCAACCTCTTTGTCTATAACACCCGTACCGCACACTAAAGCTGAGTGTAGGGGGTAGGGTAACGGCTAGTAGTGACAGTAATACACTGACACTTACATCAAGAAGTAATTACTTGCAATAGGTTTCATCCAATGAATAAGATATCATATCATTAATATTATTATTATTATTATTATTATTAGTTATTCTATTATGTATTACTGTAATATATACAAGTGCTTTTGAAAATTGGGAGAAGTTTCAAAAGTCTTTTTATTTTGAGTTCATGACTCTGGATTTAGCCTTGACCATAAAATCCGTTAGAATTTGTGGGACATCCATTTCAGGTAACATCACTTCAATGAAAGTCATACCAGTTTGTAAAGTTTCTGTAATATCAGTTAATAAATCAGACATTTGCTTTACTGTTACCACTTTATAACTTTTGGAAATTTCTTCATTGGTATCTCCGTAGGCTTTCAATAGATATGTCCAATTCCAAGGTTGGATATCATTGTAAGATCTGGTTGGACCTCTAATGACTCTTTCAATGGTATAACCATTGTTATTCCATAAGAAAATATCTATTGGAATGTTATATCTTAACATTGTAGATAATTCCTGTACTGTCATTTGAGCAGCACCATCACCTTCACATAAAATTAATCTTGGCTTTCTTGTAGAATTCAATTCATTGGTTTTAGCAATATGGTGATTTGGATAATCACGCATACCAATACCAACACCTAAAGATGCTGGTAATCCCATACCAATAGATAAATAAAATGATTGGGTTATATATTTCAATTGTGATGGAAGTTTAAAATCACGAACACTAAATTGGAAAGAACCTGTATCACAAACTAAAACATCACCAGGTTGAACAAATGATGACATTTTATTAGCAATAAAATCTTGTGAAATTGGTGTTTCATTATAATTGTTAGTTATCTTGTCATTTTCATTGATTTTCATTGACCTTTGAGGATAATCTAAATTCAATTTTGATAGGTTAATTAGTTTTAATAATCTTTTCAAAATATGAATAAAATTAATACCTTTGAATAATTCAGTTTTACCAGTTGAATTGTCAGTAATATTAATATATTCATGATTAAACTCTATAATTTTAGCAGTAGATGAATATGAATCAACTAAAGTATTTGAACCTGAATTTACTTCATTTGATTCAATACCGAAATGTAAAATTAAATCACATTTGTTAATATAACTATTAACTTCTTGTGAACCATCAGCACCACTGAACAAACCAATGTAAGATGGGTTTGATTCATCAATAATAGATTTACCTAATATTGTAGAAAAATTCCAAATAGTTGTATTTTTAATTAACTCATTTAACATTGCTCTACCTTCAAATCTATCAACTAAGGCATCCGCAATAATGGCAGGACACTTACTTGTATATAAAGAATCTAATGTAATTTGAGTTAATCTTTCAATTGAATCATATAAGGTTGGTGATGGTTTAATACAATCTTGAATGTTGATAATTGGTGTTTCAATTAAATTTTTAGAATCAACCATCAAATTTGCAAAATCTTCTGGAATAAATAAATAACCAGGTTTAGAATTTTTATAAATATCTCTTATTAAATCATCAACTTGATCACAAGCATTTCCAATATTATTTAAAAATTTTGATGAACATGAAATTTTATTATCTATCATATCATTAAAAATTTGATAATTTGGTTCTTGTAAATTCGGATAATTCCCATTTGGTACTAAATGATGATAATTTTGTCCTTTTAACATTTTATCTGTTGAGACAACACCAACAATATGTAAAATTTTAATATTTTCAGCAAATGCACCAGCAATACCATTAATTGCACTTAATTCACCAACACCATATGTAGTAATTAAACAACCAATTTTATTCGTATAACGAGAATAACCATCAGCTGCATAAGCAGCATTTAATTCATTACAACAACCAATCCAATTAATTTTATCAGCTTCCTTTAAAGTTTCATTAGAATACATATGTTCTAATAAACTTAAATTATAATCACCTGGAACACCAAAAATTGATTTTGTGCCACAAGAATTTAATCTTTTAAAAATATATTCACCAAATGGAATTTTTGGATATTCATTTATATGTTCATTTAATGAAATATCTGATGACAGATATGTAGAAGAAACAACTGGTGTCATTTTTAATAGTTTTTATTTGTTTTATTCCATAAAGTAAATTTTAACCAAATATACAATTTAACAAATAAAATAAATAATCATTAATTAATTGAATCTAATGTTTTAATCAATTTCTTCAACCATTATATATTATTGATTAATCTTATTTATTATATGATGTTATTTAATTTTATTCGATGGGTTCTACAAATTATACTATGGGAATCCGAGGATAACCGTGGCTTACCGCGATTATCCGTTGCATAATTTTTCATTTTTCCTTAATGGGACCTAGCCGTGGTTAGCCGATGCTAACCGTGAATAACCGACAATCATACCATTTTTTTTTTTTTTCAAGTCATCACCTAATAATATTTGCTAAAACCTTTTTCAAAGTATATAAATGAACAAGAATCTTTAGATTTAAATATCAAAGTGTAATCCGGAAACAATGACAATACCAATCAGATCAACTGACAATTTGATGATTAATTTTAATCACACTATGTAACCGGGTAATGGTGTGATTAATTAATTTTAAAATAAATTTAAGAAGTAATTGGAAATAATATATGTAATAAATCAATCAATCAATCAATATATATATATATTTGTAAAATGAAGCAGTTAGTTGTATAAAAACAATCAATTGACTAGTAGAGACAAGATGGTAGTGAAAAGATTAAGTGGATTACAAAAGGAAGCTGTTCATTTGTATAGAAATTGCATTAGAATGGCTCATCAAAAACCAAAAGAGAATCAATTACATTTTATTAATTATATACATAAAGAATTTTTCAAATATAGAGATGTACCAAGGAAAGATTTTTCTACAATTGAATATTTAATTAGAATAGGTAATAAAAAATTAGAAACTTATGGTAAACCAGAAATAAAAGATATTCATTGAGTTTTAATGTTGAAATATTTATCCAATGAAGTCATTTTATTTCTGTCCATTTATTTTCACAGATATAAATATATTTACAACTATATATCTACATAAGCATACACATATTCATATTTCCTCATTTAATATTTTTAATAATATTAGTTATATTATCATATTTGGTTTTTAAAAAATAAGATTACGATATTTAACAAGAAATATAACAAGGTAACTTCTATATTTCATATCTGAGATATCCTTTTCTCCATTCATATCATGGATTAAACTTGGTCCAAATACTAATGCTAAATTATTCAATGTCATTAAATTCCATTCTGAATATTGTGAGATTTTAAAGATATGCTCAGTTAATAATCTTAATAATTCATAATGCTCAATTGGAATAGTAGTTAAAATACTTTTAATTGAAAATAGTATTTGTTTAAATTGCATACTATCTTCATCTTCAACTTTACCATTAGCACTAGTCAAACGAACAATTAATTCATTATCTCTTACTAATTTCATTAATGGTTCATATATTTGATAAGGTAAAACAGGATTTGGTAATTTTCTTAAATATCTTTTTAAAATTCCAGCAACCAAATGAATATCTTGATTTAATAAGTCATTTAAATTTCTAGATATATCATTTTGACTTTTAACTTTCGAAAATTCACTTTCAATTTCTTCAATTGACAATTGAGAACCTGATTTTCTATAAATGCCTTCAGTTTTCAAATTTACTTCAGAATTTTCAATATGATTGATGCATATTGTCATGATAATTGGAATTTTTGTCCCTTCGAATGCACACCTTGATACTAATGTAGATCCATAAAGTACGTCACCAGTTGGAATAGGAGGAGATACCTGTTGAGTATTGTTAAATTTTAATAAAGGTGTAAATTTACCATCTGCAACATCTGATGGTATTTGTAATATTGGGTCTGAAATTTCAAACTTTGTCGAACCTGTAGAAAATGAACCTCTTCCATTAACATGTGGTCTAGATTGTTGTAACTGTGGAGATTGTTGAGGAGATATATTTTGATTAGAATGATCACTGGAGAATATTTTCCAAAATCTACCTTTTGAATTGGAATTCGTAGCATGTGGTAAATCTATTGAATGAACCTGTTTTGTAGGAGTAGCACCAATAACTGAATGGGAATAAGTTTCTAAACTAGATTCTTCAGATGATGATCCAGGAGGCAACATCCCATCCCTTTGAGCTTTCAATATTCTAATTTCATTTAGTAACGATTCCTTGCTAATTTTTAACGTTTCCAGATCTTTGTTTAATCTCAATTTATTGGACTCCAACTCTCTGACTTCTAACTTCATTCTTCTTAAAGTCAAATCTGCCTCCGCAATTTCTTTTGCTAAGAAATCGGCTGTTGGAGAAATAGGGTCCATATTACCTGAACTGCTATTTGGTGATTTACTAAAGTTTCCACCTTCTTCTTCCCTAACGACATATTCAATACCTTGTAAACTCGATTTCTTATAATGATGACCAGTCATCGAATTACTCATCCTCGTAAATGATGAATTATTTTCTAAAGGAGGCGTACGGTACATTGCAATATTATCATGCTGTCCACCATCAGTTGCTGAATTCTTTACAGCAGAAGTATTGGTTCTACTAGAAATTGTCGACTCACTATCTGACATACTGGTCTTTTTAAAAAGTTTACCAGAATATAATGTACTATCACTTTTTCCTCTAGTATTATGATATGCTTGTGAAGAGTTCGATGAATTTATGTTAGTATTTCTTTCATTCATTGAAGCTACACCCCAACCAGAATGTGTATCAAAATCATCTTGCGATTGTGGCAATGAGTTACTAGCGGAATGTTTAGTTAATTTGTTAGTTTTTGATTTTAAATTAGAAACAATGTTTTTTGACATCATTGACAAAGATCTTGATACCTTTTTTGAGGAACTTGGAGAAGTAATAATATTTGATTTTATTGATGGAATTGGATCAGGAATACTATATACAACATCATCATCAATGTCAGCAACATCAGATGTTTTATTTGTAGTCGTATCCAAAGAATCTTCAAAATTAGTAGGCATAGTGTATCCTGGTGCATAGGTAAAATTTGAAGGATCGAGTGATTGATTAAAATTAATTGCTAACCCTTTTGAAACATCAGGAGTAGTCATAGTCATTGTAGCCATTGGACTATTCAAAGGTTGGTTAGTTAAATCAACGCTATTTTTGGGAGTTCGTACACGAGAAATCATAGATAAATTATGATTTTCATTTTGGAATGCATTATCTACTATGACACCATGCCTCTTTGGAGATTTTAATAACATTTCTTCATTTGAACTAGGGTTCATAGATGTGTTTTCAGTTGGAACATCTAACTTATTTTGTAAATCTAAAAATGGCTTTGACACATGTATCCTAGTTCCTGGTTTTAATATTGTAGTTTTTAAATGTGCATCCTCTGAATCCATATTAGAATCATTTAAAGTAGAATTTAACATGTCATCAATGGAAAGAGTTCTAGTATGATTCTTTAAATCATTTGAATGAGTTTGTGATGCATTATCATATAAAATTTGTGGAATAACACTTTCTGAATTTGATTTAATATGACTATTACTGTGACTAGAAGACATACGATAATTAACAGGCTCATTGGAAGTTGAATTATCCACAGGTAAATCTGGAGTATCATTTTCGTTTCCTATTTTACGTAATGGAGAACCTGCTCTACGTACTGATCTTTTAGGTATCAATAAGTTTGGAGCGCTATCCAATGATCTTGATCTGTGCTTTTCATAATTATCATAAATTTTATTTTTTTCCATTCCAACATTTCTTAAATTTTGTTCTTCATTTAATTTCCTTTTAGCTAATAATCTATCATGACAATCAATACAAAATAAGCCAATTTTACTTTTTGCATATTTTAGATTTTTAATTTCTTGATGACATTTTACACATGTAAAACAATGTTTACAATAAGCTTCATCATTCGACAGTACAATGGCCATATCATCAATATCTTTACCACATTTTTTACAAGTATAATTTGAACAATCCATGCAAATTAATGAGTTTTCATAGTTATTCATTCTTAAAAATTCAGAATCTTTTTGTAACACTTTATGACATTTATGACATTGGAAACAATAGGTATGCCACTGATCGTCACCAATCTTATATGATTTCATATCATTAATTGGCTCATTGCAATGAGCACATCTAGCAGTAATATTATCGTTTAATAATTGAGACATCCTTTATTGAAAATAATATAGAACACACCTTGAACGTATTTCTTGGAAAAAAACTTTCTGCCAATAAATCAAATATCAATTCTATTAAAATCTGGACCGTTTAACTGTATCCCAAAATTCTCTTATAATCTGTAAAGCTTCTTATCTCAGACTATTGTCACTATATTTGGCAACAATTGGAAATTTCAAATACTTTCAACCAAAAGTAAACGTTTCCTTCCAATTTTTTCCACAACTAGATATATATAGTTGAACTTCAAGTCTATAATTACCAGTGTAACCCTTATATAGCCCACTACAATGGAACAGACACAACAATTCTTCCCTTGTTACGTTTCAATTAATTCTCAAGTAATAGATCCTTGTTTTTTCACTTTACTAATTCAAGAGCCTTTAAAGGCCAGAGTAATGAAATTTTACAGCATAGGCACCCAATACTAAAAAGATATAGCAACTCTATATATAGTGGTTTCGGAGGGTCATACACTTGTGGGATTTATAGTCTAGGTAATAGTGTATCTTTATTAAAGTGGTTATTCTTCCTGTTTAGTAATTTTTCCATCATGCACAGGGTCCTGTTGCCTCTAAACATGAATGAAAAGTTACTAAAATTCCATGTAATGCATGCAATTTCTTGGGGAAAAACGGGATAATTCAATGTAGATGGCTAATTAAAGTCAATTGAGTGCATTTGTGTCTCTTTGATGCTTGGCTTGCAACTGGATTGGCTGAATCTTAACAGTTCTTGGCAAATTTAACAATAATTTGCACCGGGTAACCCCACATATAAGCATATTTGCAACGTTAAAATTTAATTTTTTGGAAAAATATGTTGAAAATATAGTATTTAAAGTTAATTTTGGTTATAGATTAGTTGTTTGTTGCTTGTATCAATTGGTTAACGGATCATCATATCATATCCTATCGGTGAAGCTATAGGAAACACTATCTGTCATGTCTTCTGCTGGTTCTGGTACTTCTAGTGTCTCTTCACAATTTTTATCCAATATTATTGGTAAACCTGTTAATGTAAAATTATATTCTGGTATGTTATACAATGGTAAATTAGAATCAATTGATGGGTTTATGAATGTTGCCCTATCTGGTACTTCTGAACACTATGAAAATGGTACTAATGGTTTATTAAGAAAATATGAAAATGATGTTTTCTTAAGGGGTACTCAAGTTATGTACATTAGTGAAGTATAAATTTTATGAAATACGTAATGGGTGGATATAAAAAAAAATATTAATTAAGTTTAAAAGGTTTATACATTATCTAATTAAAGTTTACTATTGAATTATGTAATTAGATATTATCATTAATTAGAATATAGTCATATGTATTATAATAGAGCATTATTTTTCAGAAAACACATATAATTTAATCATTTGGAATGTTTTTGTACATTTCTTCAGTGGTTAAATATTTCAATCTCTTCTTATTGGATTTTGCACCAAGGTTTAATTCCTTTTCGTTTAAAATTTGCCAGTCTTTCCAAGTTGTATGTTTAATATGAGAAACATCAATTTTACTATTTACAGGGTTTGTTATAGTCGATAAATCAGATATGATTGTATCGGCAACATCAAATGCATTCATCATGGTAGATGCAATTACACCTTGACTACCCTTTTGAATCCATCCAGATGCGTAAAAATTTGGAATTATTTGATTATTAGCTCCTATTACTCTACCGTTTTGATTGGAAACATGATCTCTATCAAATTTAATACCAATATCAGAAAACTCATCCATTGACTCACCAGCATAACCTAACGATGTTACTAATACATCCATATCATATTCAATGTTTTCCTTGTTCTCATCTTTAATTACTTTATTGGTTTCTGTAACTATATTTTGCGATAATACTAAAGATTTTAAATTTCCGTCATCATCTTTCTTAATTTTTAATGGACTCTTCAAATAATCAAGTTCCCATTGTTTGGCTATCCCATCAGTGGAAATATCTAGAGGTTGGTGCTTCTTATAATTTTTTTTAGATCTCTCGTCAAAAGGTTTTTGAAATTCAGAACACATTTCAACTCTTCTATTAAATGCTCTATCTGTCTTTGAAATCTCGAACATATTTTCATTGAAATATTTTGGAGAAATGTAACCATGTATACCATATTTTTCCAGTTCCCATAATTCTCTTAATTCCTTATTGGTAAATTTGGAATGAATAAAGTCTCTTCTAGCAATCACTTTCACATTACTAATAGGTGATTTCTTCAAGCAATTTTGTGCTATAGGTGACATATCGGTTGAATTCCAAATATCATCAATACGATTACTAAGAAATACTCTTGCTATATCTAAGGCAACATTGCCATTACCAATTATACCAACTTTCGAAACTTTAGACCAATTGAATTTAGTAAATTTAGGGTGTAGGGCAAAACTTGGATGACCATTGTACCAGTTAACAAATTCTCTACTTGTAAAGACTCCTGGCGTATCCTCTTCCCCTTCTATATGCAACTTTCTGTCTCCAGAGCAACCATAACTTAAAACTACAGCGTCTTGGTTTTCCATTAATTGTTGTAATTTTATTTTGTTACCTATTTCAATACCACCAATAAATTCAAATATATGTTTCCCTTCTTTATCAGAAAACTTATCAGCACATTCAGTAAAAGTATCTTCACAGTTTTTAACTTCAGGATGATCTGGTGCTACCCCAAATCTACTCAATCCAAATGGGATAGGCAACTTCTCCCAAATTGTTACATGCAATGGCTCTTCCGACTTATTAAGCAGTCTATAGGCAGTATAAAATCCTGATGGACCTGACCCAATTATTGAAACTGATTTTCTTTTTGTAGAACTAGATGTATATCTGACAAATCTCAACATTTCATATTTTTATTACTATTTCTTCTCAATCCTTCTAGTTGAAACTTCAAATCAATATTTTTTTGTATGCAATATTCGATTATAATCAACAACTTTTGAGACTTAAATTTCTTAGATTAAAAATTGGATCTAAAGCAGAGTAATATATATTGCCAATGCTCGCTCTATAGAGTTTTAAGTATCTTTAATATAAAATTAATACATTTTTTAAATATATCCCATTGTAACTTATTCAATATAAAATTGATTGATCCTTTTCGAGCAGAAAGCGAAGAGTTAACTAATACATATTAAAGGTTTTATAGATTTATAGCAGATTAGTAGTATACTCGGGTTCAGGTATTATCAATTAGGAACTATTTAGCTACGTTTAGAAGAACTATATTGTAAGTAATAAAACTAATATAAAATGGCGTTGAACTATGAGAAATTTTTATTCTTTGGTGATTCCATCACTGAATTTGCTTATAATAGCAGAATGGAAGCTGATAAAGGTGACCAATTCTGTATGGGTGCTGCTTTGAGTAATGCTTATAATAGAAAGTTAAGTGTCTTACATAGAGGTTTTTCAGGTTACAATTCAAGATGGTCTTTAAAGTTGCTACCTAAGATTCTAGAGAGTGAACCTAATATTGCAATTGGTACTATCTTTTTTGGTGCTAATGATTCATGTCTTGGTGGTCATCAAAGAGTCCCATTGGATGAATATGAGCAAAATATATTGCAATTGGTGAATATGATGAAAGAGAAAGGGATCAAGCCTATTATTGTTGGTCCTGCCCTTTTCAACGAAGATAAATGGAATAGTATTAAAGCTGATGAGGTAGCTGCAGGTTATGTTCGTACAAATATAGAGTTTAAGAAGTATTCTGATGCAGGTAAAAGTTTAGCTGAAAGAGAAGATGTTGCCTTTATTAACTTAAATGAAGCATTTAAAAGAGAAGGCGGTGACGATTGGCGTAATCTATTAAGTGATGGTCTTCATTTCAATGGCAAAGGTTATGAAGTATATTTCAACGAATTATTAAAAGTTATCAAGGAAAAATATCCAGAGTATTCTCCTGAGAATATTCAACCAAAATGTTTAGTTTGGCGAGATGTTAAAGCTGACGGTTCAAATTTAAACACTATATTATAAATTTATAGATATTTAACTTCAAAAGACATAAATCAACACTATTCTATAACTATAATAACAACATGAACATTATTTTAACTACTTCAATGTTAATAATAACAATATACAGTCTTAGTTTCATCTGTAAACGAACTCATCTCATCTCATATTTAACCTTTTTTCAGTATTGAAATAATTTTTCAATATTGGAAGATAATGAGTCTTGAAGAAATACAGTATTAACTATTGACAATACATGTTGAATACACTCTTAGATTTAAAATTTGCCATACATCAAGGAAGTAACATTACTCTATAGCCTATAAAGTGATACAATAATTGTAGAATCAGTGGAGTATGAGTGATAGTTTACTTAACAATGCAAGTGATATTGCTACCGATATGGTAACAGATAATACAATTAAGGGCAAATTATCTTCACTTGTGAACAGTGCTATGGAGAACAATCCTTATTTTGCTGCTGGTGGTGGGTTGATGCTATTGGGTTCTGGTTTGGCAATTGCTAGAGCCAGTCTTGTTAAAGGTAGTAGATTGTTGTACCGTCAAATGATTGTTGATTTAGAGATTCAATCTAAAGATAAAGCTTATTCATGGTTTTTAGAATGGATGGCCAAACATCCACAAAGAGTCTCCAAACATTTATCAGTAAGAACAAACTTTATTCAACATGACAATGGTGCCATTAATACTAAATTTAATTTAGTTCCAGGTCCAGGTAATCATTGGATTCGTTACAAAGGTGCATTCATGTTAATTAAAAGAGAGAGGTCAGCTAGAATGATTGATATTTCTAATGGCTCACCATATGAGACTGTCACATTAACCACAATGTACAGAGATAAATATTTGTTTGAAGAGATCTTAACTGAAGCCAAAGAAATGGCATTGAAAAGTACAGAAGGTAAAACTGTTATATATACATCTTTTGGTCCAGAATGGAGAAGATTTGGTCAACCAAAATCAAAGAGAACTTTACCATCAGTAGTTCTTGATAATGGTATTAAAGATGGAATTATTAATGATGTTAGGGATTTTTTAAAAAATGGTAATTGGTATTCTGATAGAGGTATACCTTATAGAAGAGGGTATCTATTATATGGCCCGCCAGGTTCTGGTAAGACAAGTTTTATTCAAGCGTTAGCAGGTGAATTAGATTACAATATTTGTATATTGAATTTATCAGAAAACAATTTATCCGATGATAGATTAAACCATTTAATGAATAACATGCCAGAAAGAAGTATTTTACTATTAGAAGATATCGATGCTGCTTTTAATAAAAGAAATCAATCTGGAGAATCTGGTTACCAATCAAGTGTTACATTTAGTGGGTTATTGAATGCCCTAGATGGTGTCACATCATCTGAAGAAACGTTAACTTTCATGACTACAAATCATCCAGAAAAATTAGATCCTGCCATCCTACGACCAGGTAGAATTGATTACAAAGTCTTTATTGGTGATGCTACACCATATCAAATGGAGCAAATGTTCTTGAAATTCTACCCTGATCAAAAACAATTGTGTAATACATTTGTCAAAGAAATATCCAAATTGGAAAAACCTGTAAGTACAGCACAATTACAAGGTTTATTTGTCATGAATAAAGATGATCCTGAGTCAGCTATTAAAATGGCTCACTCTTTGGGACAACCACATAGTTTCATATAAAATACTATAAATATATCGTTGTAAATAAAATGAATGTATTCTGTTAATAATGCAAATAGGTACTTAAGAAGTTTATATATATATGTATGATTGAATGACTTATCTATTTATTCATCAATTGAGCATATGCCCTTTCCAAATGTTCGGGCAGCACATCCAATGACCTTTCCTCTCTTGCCAAGTCATTGGCTTGTTCTACAATCTTTCTAACAAGCTCTTGATATCCACAAGTTAAAAGTAACCTCTCTGGCACATTAGGTTCACCAATGGAATCAGATCCCTTCTCCAATTCTCTTATCAGATGATTATTCAAAAACTTATTACTCATTCTGACCCCCCTTGCTAAAACACAGTCCAACTCAGTTGCAACTGCACCTCAATAGACAAATCTATCTTTAGTTAACTGATCTTCATCAATATAGTCATTCAATATCATTCACCATCATTTTCAACAAAAATCAACAACTAAAGGTTTCTTTATTACGCGTTAATTGCTAAAATTGTTATTGGAGAATCACTTTCATGAGATGTTTCTGCTATTAGACACCTCCTTTGTGGTAGACAAAGAGTGTATCTACTATCGTTGATGAGCCAAGATGTATCTAAATGATGCTTGTTACAGTTGTGGATGCAAGGAAAGTCTTGTTTGTAAGACGCACGTAGTTTGTTATGCCAACTGATGTTGCCCTTGGCAATGGATACTACTTGAAATTGTTGGGATGCATGCCACTTGTGGAGATGATATTGGTGATTGGAGACTTGGCATGTTGATATTGTTCTTGTTGTTCTTGTTCTTCTTGCTGGTATTGGTGGTGGGTGGCATCTATATGTAGTATGTTGTTATTTATGTATGTGCAGTCGTGGAGTGTGACAAGGGTCTTAATTTGTTGGGCGGCTAAATTATTTTGGGGAATAATAATACAACATGGATAGAATCTTTTAAAACTATATAAAGAGGAGTAATGTTTCTTTGTTGTTATTGAAGTTATTGATGAGTTTGTATTAAGAACAGTGCACTGTTGAATATACTATGGAAGTGTTTGCTAGTGTTTACGATTCATTTGTCAATCCATTGTTGGGGGAAACTCCAAGAAGATTCGATTCTTCTCAAGATAGAACTATTGAAGATTCTTTTAAGGAACTAGATGCGTTTATATTGGGTAATGGTAGTATGAGTACACATTTTTCCTCTTTTAACAACTATAATTATACATTGAACAACGAACAACCAGTGATAACTCCACCATTGTCCACATTCCAAGAAAATTTATATGGTACAACAAACACTGTTTCTTATAAACAATTATTGGCCACACCTAGTGGGAATCATTATACAAGAAGGAACTCCATGGGAGTGCCCAAGTCAGTGGATGTCCCAGAGGGTTCTAAATTTTTTGTTATTAAATCTTCAAGATTAGATCATGTTAGAAGTTCATTTTATAACGGTATTTGGTCTTCCACATTTTATGGTAACAAAAGATTACAAGAGGCTTTCCAATCGTTGGAAAATGGAACAAAAATTTTTTTATTGTTTTCAGTGACTGGTTCAGGACGATTTTGTGGGGTTGCAGAAATGGTATCTAACCTAGAGAATGATTTAGATACAAGTATATGGGAAGATAACAATAAGAAATACGGGAAGGCCTTCAAGGTAAAATGGGTACTCGTTAAAGATGTGCATAACAGATCTCTCAAACATTTCCTAATACCTGCAAATGAAATGAAACCAGTGACAAACTCAAGAGACACTCAAGAAATCCCATTTTCTATCGGAAATTCTATCTTGAAATTGTTCAAAATCGAACAGAAATCAAATTCACAATCATTCTTAGACACTGATTACTCTTAAAATAACCCATTTATGTACATATGAACCAAACTACTATCTTCATTGGTTATAATAGTCGTAATATGATTCAGTTTAATCATCACGCGGGCTTTTCCAAATATATGTTGCATCAAATATACGAATTTTAATACTTTTTAGAAACTTTTACAGTGTTTTTAATTGAATTACAATTGATTAATATAATTGTAATTCAATTGATTAGATTAGTTAGAGAATACTGTTATTTATTTTTAATAAACTTACTTATTCTTTTTTAAAATTAGTTTTTTTTATTTTAAGAAACATTGAATAATAATACACCCCCCCCCTCCAACTCATCTTTCTGAGACAACTGTGATTTAAAATTATTTAAAATGTTAAGAAACCAAGTTATAAGGAATTTTACTACTATTAGGTCATTCTCTGTACTCTCTTCTTTAAATGCTAAAACTATTCCAGCAAAGGGGAAATTGGATAATAAATCTGTAAAGGCTAAACATGAGCAATTAGATGAAGCTCAATTAGCTTATTTGGACAGAGTCATCCGTGTTGATCAAGCTGGTGAATTAGGTGCTAATTATATATATGCTGGTCAAATATTTGTTTTAGCTAGAAAATATCCACATTTGAAACCTGTCTTGCAACATATGTGGGAACAAGAAATTCATCATCATAACACTTTTAATAATTTACAACTTAAACATAGAGTTAGACCTTCATTGATTACTCCGATATGGAAAGTTGGTGCCTTCTTAATGGGTTCTGGTACTGCATTGATTTCACCACAAGCTGCAATGGCTTGTACAGAAGCTGTAGAAACTGTTATTGGTGGTCATTATAATGAACAATTACGTTGTTTAGGAAATCAATATGATTTGAAAAAAACTGATGGTACTGTTGGTCAATCTGAAGAGGTCCAATCTTTAATTGCTACTATTAAACAATTTAGAGATGATGAATTGGAACATTTGGATACCGCTATTAAATATGATTCTAAGAAAGCTGTTCCATATATGTTATTAACTGAAGGCATTAAAGGTATTTGCAGAGTTGCTATTTGGTCTGCTGAAAGAATCTAATCATTTATAAGTATATATGTATATCGTTGCAATGAATATAGAGCTAAGTATATAAAAATTTAAAAATTCTTTTGAAATATGTTTTTTATTAGTATATATTTATATTATATATTATGTGTAGTATTTCCTTTCCAAAATATAACTATATAATAATCCTATTATAATTATGAATGTAATTTAAATTATTGATAGATTGTTCATTTGGATAATATAAAATAAATACTATTGTTGTTCTTTTCTTTAATAGTCAATGTGGTTTATGAATACTTTTCCTTTGTTAATTAATTAATGCCTTTTATGTTGTATACGTTCATTTGATGTTAAAAATAGTCTCTATATTTATACTAAACCATCATATAAATTCAATGCACCTACAATAGAAGGGTCGATTTTAGAACCTTCTCTGAATTCATCTAATGTTATATAACCATCTTTATCTTTATCCATCATACTAAAAATTTTCTTTACTCTCAACTCAGGAGTAGCTTCATCTTCACTTAGTTGAACCATGCAACCCATCATTTTATAAATACTTGTAACAATAGTTAACATTTCATCATATGTAATATATCCATCATTATTCAAATCATATAATTGGAATGCCCATACTAATTTTTCCTCTAAAGTACCTCTTGATGTTGTACTCAATACAGTAATAAATTCTTTAAAATCAATAGCACCATTACCATCTTTATCAAATACTGTAAATACATGATTAGCAAATTCTTCAGGATAACCAAATGGGAAAAATTGTTTATAAGTCTTTACGAAATCATCACGGGTTAACTGACCAGAAGGACAGTCCCTTAAAAACCCTTTATGCCATTGTTGAATCTCTCTACGATCAAAATAAGTATATTGTCTTAAACTTGCCAAATCATCTTTGGACAATTTTGAAGCTTTAGCACCCATTATAAAGTTATATT
Organism: Vanderwaltozyma tropicalis; assembly: GCA_030555675.1. Lineage (NCBI taxonomy): Eukaryota > Fungi > Ascomycota > Saccharomycetes > Saccharomycetales > Saccharomycetaceae > Vanderwaltozyma > Vanderwaltozyma tropicalis. The sequence goes on from JANIWO010000028.1 coordinate 26,637, forward strand.
CTCTTGTAAATGCGGTGAAAAATTCCTTGGAAAATAATAACACTAAACTAAATAATAATTAGCACCGATGTACACTTTCTTGAATACTAAATTAACTTCTAACTTATGTCCTCAACACATTAAATGGTTATAATTCATTAAATATTTTATTTATTTTGAATAATTTTCAGAATTCTTCAAATCCGAATTCCTCACAAAAATGCATTGAAAGGCATTGTTAAATCATAGATCAACTGGAAACCTTTGACGTAAACTGGTGCAAATAAGTAGTTCAATGCACTAGATGACGCTGATATTGGTTATGTATGATTTTGGTTTTATGAAGAGACTTTTTTAACAGTAATTCAATAGGTTTAAATTGATGATTTTAGATGTGATGATACATCTTGTTACAAAAAATTGATCTGCCGTTGAATGAATTTATTTGAGATCTTTAAAGCAGAACAGAAACCATCCATAAATTTTTTACTGTCGCATCAAGTTTATGATTGCTATCAGGTCAAAGTATCTTGCAATGGCATCTTTTCTGAAATTTCTTGCAGATGTGAAATCTTGAGTTTCCAACTCTTTTTAACCAAAGTTTTTACAAGAAATCTCTTGTAAACACTTCTTAGTAACTCAATTGACACTATTTGACCATTATTGGTATCATTTAATGGTTTTATTTACTTGATTTATCACTAATTCATCACTGCTTGAACACAGGTATCCCTCCATACGACAGCATTAAGAACTCCCTTTCCAATATCAAAATGTTTTAGTGAGCCTTTCCTTGCCACCTTTTTAACAAATGGATGATTAGATCTGGTTGATATTATTCAGTGTAACAGTCACAAACGTCCACTCCTTTGCCATTGAGCTTATACTATTGATCAGGCTTTTTGACTATTATTTTAGTTTTTTGTTCATTCCAATAGCTGAAAAATTGGGTTATTAAAAGTGTTGAAGCTATAAATAATTTTGAATTTTTGATGTTGCAAAAAAAAGATATAGATGTATCCTCTGATTTGGGCAATATGGACACTGTTGACATGCACATGAATCAAGATGCATTGCCCATTATTGAACCAACAGATTCTGTTGGAAGTATTGATATCCCCGTTTCTATAACGAATGAAAAAACTCCAGAGCAATCAGATTTAGATAGTGGAACTCAATTGTTATACCCAGATGTGAAATCCTATTTCCCATTCAAAACTTCTGATAGACTGTTAGATGATATATTGTCTGATCTGTCATTTATGCAGAGTGATTTGGCAGATCAAGATGGTGTTATAAGAAAACCAGTTTTAGAATATTCGAAATTTAGACATAACATTCATCCTCATGTTTTAGGCTCTGTTGTAGATCAAATTATATTACAAACAAAATACGAATATAAATCCATTTCATGTCCAGAATATAATATGTTAAATGTATTTACTGGTATACTGATTGATTCTAACCAAAGACTTTATTCGTTTGAAGAATTGACAAGAGTGAAATTAAATCATATTAAAATTACAGTCAAAACTCGTCCATATCTAGAACGAACAAAGAAACATATAGGAATATCAAGGTACCATTTGGTTGAAGAATTACACCAATTTGATAAAGATGATCTATTATCGTTCGATCCTAATGACCCACAATTGATAGATCATGCAATCTATGTTTCTGATGATACAAACAAATTAATATTAATTGAAATCTTCAAACCTGAATTTGATTCCGAAGAGGAAAGAAATTCATTAATCGGAACTAATATTGAGTTACATTATAAGCAAGCATGTGAGAAGTATGACTCACTAGATTCAACAAATATACCTTCACAAATAGATTGTATTAATACAATGTTCAAAATTTTTAAAGGTCCTTTAACTAGGAAAGATGAATCAGATCCCTTGAAAACAATTAGTTCTAAAAATATTGTTTTAAATTCACACATAAATTCTGAGTGGTTAACTACAAAATATGGATTTAAATTAGAAATCGAAAAGGATCTGGAGACTGGTCAAGAAATTCCTGAATTTCAACCGCCAGACTTAATCAATTATCAAAATGATCAAAAAGTAAGGAAACTAAGAGAATCATTTACTAGAAAATGTCTTGAATTGATATTCTTAGGTAAAATGTCCATTGATTTAATGTCTCCGGAACAACTTCAAATTTCATCAAAATCAATTAGAACATTTAAATTGATTCAAACAGGATTTTCCACTTCATTCTGGTCTCAAATTCTAGGTGAGCACAAGAATAATTTGGACTCTCAAAATTATATTCATTTAAACTCTGAATATCATTTTATTAATTTATCTGCATCATATAATTATACTGAAAGAGATATAATTCAAAATTTTGAATTACAAACGAAACTAGATTCTCAGCATGAAGGTGTATATTACGATGCCTTATCATTTATTGCCAATACAAAAGGTGCGTATCAATTGATTTCTTACTGTAGTAAGTTGGATATCATTGGTCAAGAAGCTTTGAATCAGGCATTAGAGACATTTAAATTAGACCCAGAAAATATTGACTTGAATACTTTATCTGATTCTATTCTTTTGAGCATATATAAAAGTGAATTTCAATCTCTGCATTTGACATCTAATAGACAGATTGCTTTGAAGAGTGCAATGAGAACATTAGCAAAAGCTTTAAAATCTCAAAAATTACATTTCTTTGTTGAATATGAGCCGTACAGAGAAACCTCACAAGCTTATAATATTTTAGAAATAGATGAATCAGTTGACGATGATATTATAAGAACAGCATATACTATTAAGGTCAACGATTCACCAGGCTTAAAAATTGATTGCGACCGTGCGTTATATACTATTGCTACATCAAAGAGAAGTATTTCTCTGTTTAACTTTTTATTGCAGGAATGTATTCCTTTTCAAACATTTTATGGTTCTCAGTTATATACATATCATGGAGCTCTACAGATGTTACAAGTTAACGAAAATGCTGGGGATGATACCATATTAGAAATTTTTCAAAGAAAATGGTTTCATGAAGCTATCCTTGAACCTGATCAACTATTAAATTTGAAATCTGCCCTTACAAAAATAGCATTTGAAAGAAACTCAAAATTGATTTCTCATTACTTAGAAACAGGTATTATAGCAGCATCATTTTTGCCAGCTGGTAATTGGCCAACAGGTTTGAATAACATTGGTAATACATGTTACTTAAATTCACTACTTCAATATTATTTTTCTATTAAACCATTAAGAAATCATGCTTTATTATATCAACAAACAATAGAAAAAATCCAAAGTAATCTAGAAAATAAACTGAATAGGAGAATTGGCGGAAGAGAAATTAATGACGTTGAAGTTGAAAGATCAATTCAATTCGTATATCAACTTCGTGATTTATTTCATGAAATGGTTTATTCATCATCAAGATGTGTCACACCAACAAAAGAATTAGCATATTTAGCATTTGCACCAAGTAATATTGAAGTTGAATTTGAAGGATCAAATGAAAATGTTATTAAAGAGAATGAAGATAATGTCGGTATATCTTCTAATAAAAACAATGAGGAGAATAATGAAAATAATATAAAATCAAAAAATGAAGAGCAATCAGAAAATGATGGTAAACATACCTTAATAGATATCGATACTGCTCCAACTGGTAAGGAAGGAGTTGATGTTGATAAAGACGGTATGATGGTTAATGCTTCCATTTCAAAAACTATCAGTACGTCAACCAAGGTCGCTAAAATTAGTTCTGACCAGCTAGAAAATGCACTAGAAATGGGACGTCAACAAGATGTCACAGAATGTATTGGTAACGTTCTTTACCAATTTGAAAGTGCCTTAGAACCTTTAGCTCTAGAAGAAGATAACGAGCAATATGATATTATCAAGGAATTGTTTTATGGTAAAACAAAACAAAGCATTATTCCGTTGGAAAAAGGTACCCAAGTTCGTACTAAAATTGAACGTTTTTTATCTTTACTAGTTAATATTGGTGATCACCCAAAAGATGTTTATGATGCATTGGATTCTTATTTTAACGATGAATACTTAAGAATGGAAGAATATGGAGATGTAAAAAAATCTTTATCGGTAACAGCGTTCCCAACCATCCTTCAAATTCAAATTCAGAGAGTATATTATGATCGTGAAAAGTTCATGCCATTCAAATCTATTGAACCACTTCCATTCAGCGATGTGTTATATATGGATAGATATGCTGAAACTGATAATGCTGCATTGCTTGAAACAAAGGAAAAGACATCTGAGATGAAAAGAAAAGTATTGTTAATGAAAAAGAGACAACAAGAACTTTTAAGTAAAAATGAACTAGGTTTATCAAGAAAAGAGGCTTTATTGGAAACTAAAAAATTATTGGCTTCAGATGCATTAGAAACACAGGGGATAGAAACCACAAATAAAGTTTTGATGATTCAACAACTTGACGATGTTTTGAAAGGTTTAGATACCGAACTTTCCCAATTATATCAAAATATCTGCAACCTGGAAGCTAAAATAAGTGTTCAATTCAATGAATATCAAGAAATCGGTTATTCTTTGTTTGCCGTATTTATTCATCGAGGTGAAGCTAGTTATGGTCATTATTGGGTGTACATCAAAGACTTTGAAAAGAATGGTATTTGGAGAAAATACAATGATGAAACAGTTTCAGAAGTACCAGAAGCAGAAGTTTTTAATTTTACCGAAGGTAATACAGCAACTCCATATTTCTTGGTATATGTGAAGAATGATCATTTAGATGATGTCGAACCATTGAAGAGAGTTGTGACATAATGAAGTATATATCTGTATGTAGATAATTACTGTATTATCATTCAACTCTTAATATTTAATACCATTTATATTGTTAAATATATTAAAACTCTTCAGAATAATATGAACTTTATTATTAATTTTATATTTAACTACATTTTAGCAATTTTATTAACGAGAAATATGAATTCATTGGCAACTAAAAAAATATTTCAATTAATTTGATTATAATGTTTTTATAGAATAAATTATATAGTTATATAAATTTTGAAATAATGTTAACAAATAAACAATTTTTATTTATTTAAAATATGTTGAATAAAACGTGATAAAAATCCAGAATTACTATATTTTTCCAAATAATATTCAAGGACTTGTTTATTAATAAACATAATATCAAAAGTCTTTGAAACAGCTCCTAAGGAATTAGTGAATGAATTTAATAAAGATCTACTTGGATTTTTATGATCATCACCACAAGATTCCCACCAAAACCCACCTGCCAGATTATTATTTTGGATATAATTGGCTTTATATTTCATTGATATAATACTATCATAACCAACAAAGGTCTTGGATTTTGGATCAAAACAATAGGCAGAAACATACTCATCGTCAAATTTTTCTTCAGTGTTCTTAATAGGAAGTTGATTATATAACCACATTCCTGGTTCTCCCTCAGAAGCACCACCTACACCTTTGTAATTTTTATTGATATACCTTGTATCAGAAGCATTTGCTTTAACTTTTGTAAAACCTCTACCATATGCAGCCATACCTAAAGATATTTTTTTTGAGTCAACTCCATATTTGTTTAACATTAAATTTATAGCAGAGTTTGCATTTAGTTGGGTTTCATCATCATCACTGTCGCCATGTTTATAATATGATTTAACTGTTTGATCAGAGTACAAATTACTATGATAACCAGTTTTTTCTGACCATGATCCATGATAATCATAAGTCATCATATTCCAAATATCAATATATTTGTTCATTTCTTTTATTGGCAAAATGTCTAATTTCCCTTCGAATGCAGGAGTGGCAACTGATAATTGAAATGTTGGGTGATTCACAGTATTTTTACCAAAAATATCATCTTCCAGTTCTTTCATTCTTAATTTCAATCTTTTCATAATTTCTAAATACATACCAGGTTCTAAGCCATCATCTTCAGGAAATTCCCAATCTAAATCAATACCATCAAACCCATACATAAACATAGTTTCGATACATGAATTAATAAAATTATCCAATTTAGTTTTATCTCTCACAATTACTGGGAAAGCCTCTCTATTTGACCAGCCACCTACAGACATAATTGTTTTAAAATTCCTACCATTTATATCTCCAGTTTGATTCATATGTTTTAAATAAAATAGTTCACCAATAGCACCCATTGGTAATTCCTCTTTACCTAGTTTTGGTTCACCATCGGTTATACAGTATATACAGTCAACAGGACTAATATATCCTAATTTAAGTGACATTGGTTTATACAAATTAATTTCAAAATCAGACCATGTATCACTTGAAATTAAGTTACCACCTTTTTCATCTGCCAACATAAATGAATAATAAACATGAGTCACTCTTGAATAATCAATATCATGTGGGAAATGTAATCTAGGTGGGTATGGTGACCAATTGGAATAATAGACACCAACAGAGTAACCATTCTCAGACTTTAACTTACTTGAAGGATAAGTAAATGACGACTGAGCAAAACTAGTTTTTGTAGTTTTTTTGAGTTCTGTCTCATGCAGTTTTTTATTAATTGAATGTAACCAACACATTTGACCGTATATAATACCACCCACTGCTAGCAAAGTGAAAATCAAATAGTAATATCTCCCTTCAACACTTCTAATCATTTTTTTATCTTATTGTTATAATTCTTTTTTTTTTGCTTGACAGTATAGAACACCAAAGAACATAGTATTAAACAAACAAAAAAAATTTACAAGCAATAAGATGAATTAGATGATGCAAAGACACAAATTAATCAAATAATATTGACAATTTTTGTGTCTATTTATATTAATCATTTCTTAACCATTTAATAGATCCTCAATATAAATTGGTAAGCTTTTTTTTGCTATATCCAAAATCCATATACCATACTAACTTATCCATACAAGGAGAATTCAATGGCTATTGTAACTATAACTGAACATATTTCTACTTCAATTGATTAAAATATCTTGCTAATTTACCTATATTTTAACCTCAATTTTCTACTTTTTTAATATTTTGCGATGCGATGAGATTGCGACATTGCAACTTTTCAAATTAAATTGAAAAAATAAATGAAAAATAAATAAAATTTCAAAAAAAAATGTTGTTAAAACAGTAATTTAGAGGTTTTATTGCACTTTGTAGTGATTGGAGAGGCTATTATTGTGTGAGCAACGGGACTAGTGATACAATTGATTAATTATGTCTTTAGAAGTGACTGGAAAGGAATTGGGTGCTGTTGAATCTCATGATTCTACAGTTGTAAATGGTGACGAAGGGGACAACAACCAACTGGAAACTTCTAATAATGATGTTGTTGAAGGTCAAGAAGAAGAAGAAATGGATGATTTGTTTGGGGATGATGATGAAGAAGAAGGAGATGATGGTGACAAAAAGGCTGGTACTAGTGATGGTGATGATGATGATGATGATGAAGATATTACCGTTAGACGTCGTAATTATTTAGATGAAGATGAAGATGAAGAACAAGCAATGTATACTAGAAAGTTTTATGGTGAAGATAATCAAAATAAATCCGATCAAGAAGAAGATTCTCATGAATTTAAAGAAGCTAATATTGAATTGGTAAGACATATTGTTCCAAATAAAATCATTACAGAAAATGAAGAATCTGAAAATAAAACTATATATGCTAAAGTACCACCATTCTTAACCATTGATCCTATCCCATTTGATCCACCTAGTTTTGAAACACAAGTTAAAGAACGTTTAGCTAATTCTACATCTAATGAAGAACAATTAGGTGAAAGATTAATCGATCAAAATACTATTCGTTGGAGATATTCAAGAGATGCTGAGCAACATGTTTTCAAAGAATCCAATGCTCAAATTGTTAAATGGTCAGATGGTTCATACTCATTGAAATTAGGTGACGAATATACTGATATTTTAGTTAATGAAACTGATAATACATTTTTAACAGTTTCTCATGATCAACAAGAACTAATGCGATGTACTGATGGTGGTGAAATAACAAAATCATTAATGTTTGTACCTATCTCAACAACTTCCAAATTACATCAAAGATTAAGTAAAGCTATTATTAGAAGAAATGAAAAAGCTACATTAGGTCCACGTTCAATGATTATTAATGTTGATCCAGAAATTGAAAAGAGAGAATTAGAAAAGAGACAAAGTCAAATGTTCAGAGATAGACGTAAGAAGAAGTTAAGAGAAATAGAAGCTCAACAAGAATCTCCTGATACAACCGGTTTTGGTGATAATAGCTATAGTTCATCTAAAAAGCGTAATAGTTCAGCTCCTCAGTATGATGGTACAAGACGTGACGAATATGAAGAAGATGATTTTATTGTTGATGATGAAGATGATGAATTAGAATATGCTGGTGAGGAAGATGATGAAGGAGAGGAATCAAGAGAAGAAGATGAAGATGATATTGACGAAGAAGATGAACAAAATGCAGAAAAATTAAGGGAATCAAAAAGAGCTGTATCATCAGCATACCAAGAAGACAATGAAGAAGGAGAAAAAGAAGAATCATCCAAGAGAAGAAAAATAGCAGTTATTGAAGATGATGAAGATGAAGCTTAAATAACTTTTAAATGAAAAATAAATTTTAAAAGTAAATAAGGGATAATCAAATATCTCGTTTGTATTTTTACAAGAATTAAATATTACTATAAATATAAATTTAAATAATTAATCATAAATCATGAATCATAAACAGTGAACGATAAATAGTTTAATAGTGTAAAGATATTCATTATATGTTACTTGATGTTTTAATGCCACTAATGGCTAACTTTTCACTCCACTGTTACAGTGTCATTGTGGCATTATCATGATATATAGCCATTAAAAATATATATAAAAATATAGCATTTCAAAAATTTATATTACAAATATACCAGTAACTTAGTATTCATAAAGTTGTTGAATAATCTAGATATTAATAATTAAAGACTATGTCTTGGCAAGGTATGTCATTTTCATTAATTTTTTTTGAGAAAATAATGGTAATATTAGTAAATAAAACCATAAAGATTAAATGATATAGAAAGAAAGATATGCACCATTTCCATTTAATTCATACGGTTTTTAGCATTCAAAAATAATCTCAAATTTACTAACTAATTGTAATGAATTGATTAACTTTTATTCTTTATTTTTGATTGTAGCTTACACAGATAATTTATTGACAACTGGCAAAATTGACAAAGCTGTTCTATACTCAAGAGCTGGAGATGCAGTTTGGGCAACTTCGGGTGGAATGACATTGGCATCCAATGAAATTACTGAAATTGTTAATGGATTTAATGATCCATCCCAATTACAAAGTAATGGTTTACACATTCAGTCTTTGAAATTTATGTTACTAAGAGCAGATGACAGAAGTATATATGGTAGACATGATACTGAAGGTGTAATTTGTGTTCGTACTAAACAAACTATTCTAGTGGCGCATTATCCTGGTAATGTTCAAGCTGGTGAAGCTACCAAGATTGTTGAGCAATTAGCAGATTATTTAATCAGTGTTCAATATTAAATTCTATTAACATTTTTTTTTTATTCTTAGTTGCCCTAATCAACTAAACTATTCAATATTGGTAGTTACATTAAAAAGACTCATTTTTAGTATGAATTTATAATCTTTTCGATTTATATTAATATAAATAAATGTATATCTGTATATTTATTTAAATGATAATTCTTATTAGAAAATGAACGTATCATACATCATTAATTTATGGCATGGATAATTTCTTTTCAACACGAAATAGACCGTTGTAACAGTAGATGACAGCATTTTCTAGATCCCAAATACCTTCTCTAGCAAATACATCCTTCTTTAACATATCAACAACTTGTTGCTTAGATTCAGCCTTAACTTGTAAATGAGAACCAATATCGAAACGTTCACCAGTAACTGGATCAGCTTCACTTTCAATTGGACCACCAGTCAACAACACCCCACTATCAATTAGACCTTTAACACCAGCAAAATGTTCATCTAAGAATTTAGTTCTATCAGAACCTGGGGTATCTAAAACAACAACACAATATTCACTCATCTTTAATATATTTCCAATTTATATTACGTTTTATAACCTGTCAAACAGTGAAACCCGAACATTAAATGCAACCCATAACCATATAAAGTTATCATTAATCAACCTCTTTATATATATGATTAATGGCTAACAACTCATCACTGATCTCTTACTAATTTGAACCTTCTAACCTCATCGCAATTAAATTTCTTCGGTAAAATTTCTATTATTATAATACCGGTTAGGGTCCACAAATAGGGTTTAAATCAAGCCATTTAGTATGAGATTCCATAATAAAAGCAATAATTTATCAAAGTTTTTATTCGGCCGAGTGTGTAGGGTTCTCAATGTAATGTAAACCCTATCCTCGGCTTAGAAAATTAACAGCTTGATTACAAATTATCTCGTAGTAATCATATCGAACAAGCTCTATTTGTAATCATCGATTCTGTGTGATTTGTGACCCCAGTTGGGTCCCAGCTTTATTTGCTCTCGTTATTACAAATACAATGCCTGTTTGGTTTGAAAATTCCTATCAGTTTTTTAAGTTTCCCATCACTGACATTCAGTTTTTGGGTCAATGTCAGATCGTGTATGGTACTGGAACTCGGATTGATTAACCCCATTAACTCATGGGGATACATGTTGTCCTTACAGACAATGACTTGTCTCAGTAATCTGTGGTATTAAGTATATAATCTTGAAGCTAGGGTCTGCTCTATAGGGTATTGCCAGCAAGACCTGGTACATCAGGTTTGGACTTAAATCTCAAACCCTTCTAGCACTGAAAAAAAACAGGAAAAGTGGGATATTCACCTACCATGCATACTAGTATGATAATTGGTTATTACTGTGTTTAAAACAATATCTATATCTCACTTTCATGCTTTTTATCTTGCCATTAATCACTTATCCTATTAGATCAATGAAAAATTAATTAGCACCTCAACCCGTATTGAAAATTATTATACTGCAAAAATATAAAGGTTTGTGCAATTGAATTTAGTTTAAAATGGTTTGAATATTATTGTTCTACCTCTTACTTATCTATCTTCTGGATAGAATATTTATTCATGTGGTAACTAGATTAAATTAATATACAATTTAAATATTTTAGTGAAGCTTTTATTTTGAGAAAATGGTTGAGTTGTATGAGGATTTGAAACAAGAATTGGAAAAAAATAATTACTTGAAAGGGAGCACTAAACCTCTGTATATAAGCCAAGTGTCTGTGGAAGATGACAATGGTAGTATCCCGTTCTCCCATTCATTTTATGAAAATATTTTAGATAATGTCATTAAGAATCCCTTACAAAATATTGATAGTGCTACAAATTTATTTGGTAAGATTAAAAAAAATATGCTATTTACAGGTTTATTCAAAGATGTTTCTGTTAGTTTAAGTACTGATAGTGGTAGTTCTTTAATAAATAATTCTTTGAAAAAATTAACTGATGAGATTGGAATTGAATCTGTAGTTTTGACATCTGCTGTAATTAAAGTTGATCCAATTATTTATAATGACTCCATCAAGACGACATTTTCAACTAGTGAAGATGGTTGCTCGATTGATATAAGTAAGTATTGGCCAAATATGCTAGGTATGGCTGATATTACTAAAATCAATTCTGGTACAGTTTACCAAAATCAATCAAAAACATGGATTCATAAATATATAAACGGTGAATTTTCTATGGCTTTTGATAAAAATCCATCTTTTAGAACTATATTCAATGCAAATTTATCTGCTGATGTTATTGAAAATGTAAAACAAAATGAACTACAATTTAATGCTGGTATACAAAAATTATGGTTAGGTGAAAAAGGTAAACCATTCCCAGAATTTTATTCAGGTATATTTATTTTAAATAAATTTCTCCCACAAGGGAAATTAAGTGACAGAAACAGTAAAACTAGTCTTATTTCAACGTATTCAAGGGATTCGAGAGATTGGTTAGGTACTTTCCCTATATCAGGTACATCTATTGACTTGAAATATGAATATGTTTTATCTCAATCTAAGAATCATTTGGGCGAATCGATAAAAAATTTAACTACTCTTAGAAGTAGCTATGAGAAACATGTTTCATGTTATAATAACAGTATTACCACGACATTTTTAATGAATTCTAATACAGATCTCCCAGTGGCACATGGTTTGGGTGTTACAAACAAAAACAATCTTTGGATTAATCGTAAATCTATTATTCAAGATTTGTTGTATGACAATGCTATCATAAACTGTAAACTTGGCTTAGTTTCATCTTTTAGACTTCCAAATACACCAAAGGATTCTCCTTTGAGATTGCAGTTATCAGTAATCGGTGAAAACAAATTTAAAGGGTTAAGAAATTGTATGAGTGGATATTCAACTGACACTGGCATTTCATTAGTTTATAAAAATGAAGATGCCAAAATGCAATTATCTTATAAGGTTCCACTGACGAATACTGCAGAACACAGTTCAAATAATGGTTTCCTATTTGACATCGCAATCACTTATTGCTAATATTCGTTATCATTTATTTATCAATTATATTCAGCTATATATATAACATGTATTTTATAAAATAATCGTACAAAATACGGCAGTAAATTAAGCAAATGAAACAAATGGGAACCATTCTGGCTTACAGGTTCTTGTTTCACCTTTAACCTTTGAAATATCATTAATTGCTTGCATTTCTTCATCTGTTAAAGTTAAAATTTGTAAGTTAGAGATAATTCTTGAAGGAGTAACAGATTTTGGCAATGCGATAACACCTCTTTGAATATCCCAACTAATAATAATATTAGCTGGAGTGGCATTGTGTTTTTCAGCCAATTCAATAATGACTGGTTCGCTCATAACTGGGCCATCTCTACCACCTAATGGGGAATAAGCTTGAATGTGAATATTCTTTTCTTTACAGAAATCAACTAATTCAAATTGTGGTAATAATGGATGTAATTCAATTTGGTTAACAGCTGGAACTACCTTGTTACCTGGAGAAGCTAATAAATCCTTCAAGTTATTTATAGAGAAGTTAGAAACACCAATACTTTTACATTTACCAGTTTTCAATAAATCTTGCATCAATTCCCAAGTCTTGATGAAATTCCAATCTTCAAGATCCAAATCACGTTTACCTGAAGGTAATAATGGAATTTGTAAAAAGTTATTATCTTTAATTTGGGCAGTACTAATTGGAACAGGCCAATGCATCAAGTATAAATCGACATAATCTAAACCTAATCTTTCCAAAGATTCATCTAAAGCTTTTTCAGGAGTTCTGTGTTGTGTACCCCATAACTTAGTAGTAACAAAGATTTCCTTTCTTGGAATACCAGAATCATTAATGGCTTTACCAACTTGTGCTTCATTACCATAAATAGCAGCACCATCAATGTGTCTGTAACCAGCTTTCAAAGCAGCTTCAACAGAAATGTAACCATCGTTATCCTTTGATTGCCATGTACCCAGACCTAAAGCTGGGATGACATTACCATCATTCAATGTAATTGTTTCTGTAGAGTTTCTTAAAGACATGCTAAATTTTATTTCAATCGCTATTATATATCTATCTGAATATTTTATAAACAAAAATTTACTAATAAGCAAAATAGTAAATAGTGGAAAAAATAGTTCAATTGATCGAATGTGTACCCCATATTTATATATCAAGAGTTGCAAGGTGGTCGGTGTTATCCATTGAATAAAAATGCTGAATTGAAACTAAAAATCCATTACGATGCTAAAAGACAACTAGTTAAAATCTCGTGGTGCTGTTTGCGACATTATCCTGAATATTTTTAAAACCAAGGGTCTCAAATGCTTGAAGAAGCTCGATGTTCTTCTAGCTGTCAATTGAGTTCAATCCATTGTATCCCCCAGCGATTCATCAAGAATCTTTGCAAAGTTGCTCCTATTCTTGATAGAAAAGTTGAAATTTGTTAGAAAAGCAAATATTTCAGGGGCTTTGTCTAGGGTTGCTGTTTTGAGTAACAAGCGGCATCTCGGTTGAGAACCGTCCGTTGCCATTTGCACGCTTGTTTCTAAGAAGTTGTACTTCTAGTGGCCATGTTAACGGTACATTGAGTAGGGTTTATACATTAGGGTTGGTTTCTTGAAGTGAAAAATTTATAAATAACAAGAGATGTGTCTATTCGATGGCAAGAATAATGGTTATTATGGTTAATACCAATCAGTTGCAATAAGCAATAGAATAGCCTTTTATTGGAACAACGGTGTTAAATTAGTACAATTGTATGTGTTTATGTGCGATATGTACTCTATATATTTTAACATACATTTAAATGATTCATTAGTGTAAACTTAATTGCAGGAAACTGGTGATATGATTATATAGATATATTTTTAAATATACTCTGAGTGATTTTTGTCAATTCAAACTAGGTTAATAAATCTTTAGCAATTTTATAACAACTTTTCTCACTCTTGATCCATAGTTGTTTAATTCTTGATTGATTTTTCAAATCTTGTTGAACATCATCTTGATCAACCATAAATTTTGGATGATTAAATAATTGTTGTGTAAATGATGCTAAGATAAAATTATAATATATTCTACAGATCAATGTAATCAATGGGAAAAAGATTGTAAAGAATTTTTCATAACTTTCAGATGCACCTTGACCATATGTATCTTTAACTTGTGGATCAATTTTTTGTAAATTTCTAGCTTCTTCTCTAAACCATATAAAACTGAAAATAATGGCAAATAAAAATGATAAAACTGTATCAAGGGTGAAAACGACAAAGATTTGACTGTATGTTAGTAGCTTTGGGGTATGTACTTGAAATAAACCTTGTGCGTAAATTATTATTGTGAAAATTGACCAAATGTAAGCAATCCATTGAATAAAATCTAATGGATGACCTGTAAATAGGGCAAGAATACCAAATATACCACTACACTTGTTTAAAATAGTGATACCTAGTACGGTCTCGACACCGACGTACAATGGAAGAACTCCACAAAATGACTAGTTAAATAATGTATTAATCGTTAGTTAATTGTCTTTAATAGTATCATTAGCATCAAATGTATTCAAAAAAAAAAAACACAAAATTTTACATACTTTTGGGAAATGATTAAACTTTGCCTTTACTCTATCGGCATAAATTGACATTGTATCTGGTAATTATCACTTCTTGGAATGCTGATGTTCAATACATGAACACATCGTATAGTAATTAAACGTTAATTGTTCATTGTTTTATAGTGAGTTTCTAATTTCAAATCACTATTTCATCTACTCGCAATGTTCAAAATTACGAATTTTGAAAAATTTTGTTTCAATGAAATAACTCGATGAGATGAGATGAGATGAATTGGGAGATATAGATTTGTTCATAGTTAAAGTGTATATGGATTATTTTAGTCTGGGGATATTAAAGTGAAGCACCAGTACAGTAGCATCATGTCTGAAGATAAGTACGACAACATCAAGGAGTCTGCCAAAGAGCATGTTAACTCGCGTATTTTAGAGAAGTATGGTCATAAGATTAAAACAGATGAATTATCTTTCACCAAGGGTAAGACAAATAAAGATAAAGCTAACAGAGCAACAGTCGAAAACGTATTGGATCCACGTACCATGAGATTCTTGAAAGCTTTGATGAACAGAGGTGTTATTTCTGCTTTCAATGGTTGCATTAGTACAGGTAAAGAAGCTAATGTCTATCATGCCTTTGCTGGTGATGGATCTACTCAAAAACAAGATATCAAATTGGAAGAAGTTGTTAAAGATCTAACTACATTGAATGTTACTGTTCTTCAAAAACAAGCTGGTACCAATAAAGAACAATCAGAACAAGTTGAAATTCCAGAACAAGTTGAAGCTCCAGAACAAGTTGAACAAGCCAAGCCATCAGAGCAAACAGACGAATATATAGCAGATGATAATGAAAATAAAGCAAAAGGTAATCAAAACGATGGTTCTCAAGAAGAAACTAGAAAAGAATTGGCTATCAAAATTTATAAAACTTCTATTTTAGTTTTCAAAGATCGTGAACGTTACGTTGATGGTGAATTCCGTTTCAGAAATGCTAGATCTCAACATAATCCAAGAAAGATGATTAAAATTTGGGCTGAAAAGGAATTCCGTAATTTAAGAAGAATTAATCAAAGTGGTGTCATTCCTGCTCCAAAACCAGTTGAAGTTAAATCAAATGTTTTAGTAATGGAATTTTTAAGCCGTGGTAACGGTTTTGCCTCTCCACGTTTAAGGGATCATCCATATAAAGATAGAGATGAAATTATCCACTATTATCATACTATGGTAGCTTACATGAGATTATTGTATCAAGTCTGTAGATTGGTTCACGCAGATCTTTCAGAATATAACACAATTGTACATAATGATAAATTATACATGATTGATGTTTCTCAAAGTGTTGAACCAGAACATCCAATGAGTTTAGATTTCTTAAGAATGGATATCAAAAATATCAATAGTTATTTCGATAAGATGGGTATCGATATTTTCCCAGAACGTATTATTTTCCAATTTATTATTTCAGAATCTTTGGAACAATTTAAGGGTGATCCAAAAAGTTCTGATGATCTTAGAGACTATGTTGCTGAAAACCTTCCGATTAAGAACACAGAAGAAGCTGAATTAGAAGATGAAGTATTCAGATCTTTGCATTTAGTTAGAAACTTAGAAGGTTTGGAAGAAAGAGATTTTGATAGATTCACTGCTGGTAAATTTGATTTATTGAAGAGTTTGATTGCTACTGATAACCAAAAGAATTTTACTGCTTCAGAACAATATGAACTAGAGAACTTTAGTAATGATGATTCTGAAGATGATGAAGATTCTGATGATGATGGTGAGGATGATGACGAAACTAACGAAGATGATGACTCTGAGTATAGCGATGAAGAAGAAAAGCAACTAAAGGGTAAAAGGTTTGAAGATAAAGATGAGAAGAAGCAACGAAAACAAGAAGCTAAAGAATTGAAAAGAGAAAAAAGAAAGACTAAAGTCAAGAAGCATATCAAAAAGAAGTTAGTCAATAAAACTAAATCCAAGAAATAGATTTTGAAAATTCAATCCTTTGTATGTACAAATATTCAATTTATACATTTTAGCATAATACACTCTCGAATAATAATTTTCTTTTTCTCTGTATTTTTATCACATATCTTCCAGTAGTATAACTACTGTATCATCAAATTATGGACCCCCAAACATTGAATGAGTATCAATTGTTTGTTTTTACATAGTTTTAAATAGTATTAATAGCCATCTCATCGATATTTTACATATTAATTATGTAAAGCGCTATAATGTATATATGAAAAATTTAAAGCTTTAATAGTTAAAAGTATTTGAGCAATGGATTTGATGTATTTCTGTTAGTTAAGTCATACGGATAAGTGGTTAGGCAAAATGAGTTTAGTACAGAACTATTCTTCAGATTCTGACTCGGAATCTGATTGTAGTTCTTCTATGGTTAGAAGTAATAGTCCTAAAATGCCAGTAAACTCTTCTCAAAATATTAATGCAGATGTGATTGAGAATTCTGAAAAGAAGAGAAAGGCAGATTTTACGAAAGCAGAGTTGAAAAAGAGAAGACGACAACGTAAGTCTAAAGGTCCATGGGGTAAATGGTCAGATTCTGATTCTGATTCTGATCAAAACAAGGATGCTGATGATGATTCAATTAAAAGCCAATTGGAAACATATGTAGAGGTTGACGAAGAAGAATTAGATACTAAAGAAACATCGACATTCTATGGTGACTCTCTCACTGATTATAAAGGAAGATCATTTTTGTATCCACCAATTGATATTGATGTTGATCTATTAAAGCCTTCTCTATCATTTAAATGTTATCTGCCCAAAAAGCAAATTTATAAATATGATGGGCATAAAAATGGTGTAACAGCATTAGAATTTCTTCCAAAAACTGGACATCTATTTTTATCAGGTGGTAATGACGAAACTATTAAGATTTGGGACTTCTATCACGATAGAAAATGTGTAAGAGATTTCAAAGGGCACTCGAAAGCAATTAAGGCATTAAATTTTGATGATAATGGTGAAACTTTTATTAGTTCTTCTTTTGATCAATATGTTAAAAAATGGGATACTGAAAGTGGTAAAATAATTAATAAAATTAAAGTGAAGGGGATCCCCAATGATGTTAAATATCGTCCTTTACATCCTAATGAATACATTGTAGGCTTATCAAATTCCAAAATTAATCATTATGATGATAGAATAGCTTCTAAGCAGGGTTTAGTTCAAGTTTACGATCATCATCAAAATAGTATTTTAAATTTGAAGTTTTTTTTAGATGGATCGAAATTCATATCATCATCAGAAGATAAATCAGTCAGAATATGGGAAAATCAAATAAATATTCCTATTAAACAAATCAGTGACACAACACAACATTCAATGCCATATATAAATATTCATCCTCAAGAACATTATTTCTGTACACAAAGTATGGACAACACTATATATTCATATGGTATGAAACCAAAATACAAAAGACATCCAAAAAAATCATTCAAAGGACATGATTCAGCTGGCTATGGTATTGCATTTACATTTTCTCCCGATGGGAAATACATCTGCTCTGGTGATTCAAAAAGTAGATTATTTGTCTGGGATTGGACAACCTCACGTTTATTAAGAAGTTTTGATCTGCCTGGAAATAAACCAATCACTCAAGTTACATGGAACCCTCAAGAAACTAGTAAATTAATATGTGCAGGAGGATCAGGAAACATATATCTGTTTGATTAAATATATATATATAAAATGTATAAATATTTGTTTATAGCATTAATAATTGCATTGTGATAGATTTAATTGTTATTTATTGGTCTAATATTATATACTTCTATAGAACCATATTGACTTATGCATAAAATGAGACAGATTTTGATTTTCTTGCTTGAACTTCACCAATGGCTTCTACAAAATCTTCATGTTTAACTGATGATTGACCATTTCTTAATGCAATCATACCAGCTTCGACAGATACAGCCTTTAATTGGGCACCATTAAATTCATCTGTTGATCTAGCTAATTCTTGCCAGTTAATATCATCGTCTGTGGTCATTTTTCTTGAATGAATCTGTATAATTTGAGCTCTAGCATCTTCAGTTGGTAATGGGAATTCAATCTTTCTATCTAATCTACCAGATCTTAATAAAGCTGGATCTAAAACATCAACTCTATTAGTAGCAGCTAAAACTTTAACACGATCATCGGAACCAAAACCATCTAATTGATTTAATAGCTCTAACATAGTTCTCTGTACTTCTCTGTCACCAGATTTTTCAGAATCAAAACGTTTTGTACCAATAGCATCCAATTCATCAATAAAGATAATAGTTGGAGCTTTTTCTTTAGCTAAGGCAAAGGCATCACGTACTAATTTAGCACCTTCACCGATAAACATTTGAACTAATTGTGGAGCAGCTAATTTCAAGAAGGTAGCATTAGTTTGAGCGGCACAAGCACGAGCTAATAAAGTTTTACCAGTACCTGGTGGACCATACATTAAAGCACCTTTTGGAGCTTTAATACCCATATCTTTAAATTTATCGGCACGTTTCATTGGTAAGACAATAGCTTCCACTAATTCTTCAATTTGTTTATCTAAACCACCAACATCTGAATAAGTTTCAGTTGGCTTTTCATCAACTTCCATTGCTTTTACACGAGAATCAAATTCAGAAGGTAATGTATCTAAAACCAAATAGGAATCTTTGTTAACACCAACAAGATCATTTGGTTTCAACTTATTTGGATCAACTAAACCAACTAATGGTAAGAAAACAGTTTGTCTTGATGAAGTTTTAACAACAGCTGCTTTACCCTTAACAGCATTATCTAAATTAACATTACCACCTTGAGTAGTAGATTCATTATTTTCTTGATCTTCGATCTCTTTCATATCCATAATTTCAACAACATTAGCAACTAAATAAGGTAATTGCTTATTATTTTTAATTTTTTCCTTATTATCCTTTATCTTATCTTGCATGACATTATTTTCATGTGAAAGTCTTTGCAATTCGGATCTAAAGATCCTGATCTCGTTGTCCAACAACTTAGTTCTTGTTTGTAATTCTTGAGTGGATAAATTTAGAATTTCATTATCTAATTCATTATCACCAGGTAAACTTTGAGCGTCTAATTCTTCTAAAGTAGCCATTATAATTCTTTCTTTTCTTTGTATAATCAAATCCTAGTTCCAACTACTTAATTTTCCAATGAAAACAATAAATGACACCGACTACAAAGTGGTTCTTTTGATCATCCAATTGACACAACTTAAATAACAATATAATTTTGTAAAATATCTATTCTTATTACTTGGTAATTCAAATATTAAAAGTTCGCCACCCACTTAAAGCTGTTGATGAAAAATTCCGAGATCAGCACCGGGTAACTGCTAAAAGGGTTACATAAAGCTTAGATTATACACTATTTAATATCTATAAGAGCTGTCATAAGAACATTATATTGTGTGGTATTGCATTGTGTTTTATTATGTTTAGTTGCCTTGCAATGCAGGCGAGGTCTCGCATTTGGCAAGACACTAGATGTATTACTGTTGTTTTTGTTTCTCTAGTTCTTCTTTTAGTTCTTTAGTGAAGTCGTCTTCCACTTCGACGTCGTCCCAGTCTTCCTCCCATAGGTTTGTCTGCACGTTGGTGGCTTCTTTGACAGTTTCGCTGTCTGGCCAAGAGTCAACAGGGAAATCTTCAAATTCATCTTCTTCTTCCAAAGTCCTTTTATTTAGAATCTCTTTATCAGCAGATGGGGCTGTGCTAGTGTTGTCAACGGCACCGTTCATTTCAAATAATATATATATATATATATGTGTGTGTGTGTGTGTGTGTGTGTGTGTGTATGCTTGAACGTGGCTTACTGTCGTTATTCCCAGTTCAAAGCAATTGAAATATATTATACTAATTCACATATTTCATATATCACAATTCAATTTTTTTTGAAATTTATTAAATTAAGCGCTTAAATTTGCCACCTATACTGAGATGTCATTGTGTACGCCATACTTAAGAAGGGACTCCAGAATTACCAAGAGATGTGATTGATTATTCATAGTTTAGTGCCCAGTAGCATTGCTTCAACTAATTGGGAACTATCTTCATTATTAACCTTTGTTATCAGGTCTTTTTAAACATTATCATTGAGACAATGCAAAAAAATAAAAAGTAGAAAGCCCTGTGGGGGGCTCGAACCCCCAGCCTTGTGATTAAGAGTCACACGCGCTACCGATTGCGCCAACAAGGCTACTTTATTGGAATTTCTCGTTAATTCAATGTGACTATGAAATGTAGCTGTGGTGTAATGACTTTATATAATGGATCATAATATATTAGAATCAATAAATAGATAAACAGTCTTCATATAATAATGTTACAAATTATTTATTACCATTATGAAACTATACATTTTTTTCATCCAATTGTAATTTCTATCATATCATCCTCTTCTATATCATGTTCTTCCACTAATGAATTTAAATCAATTTCATCATCATCAAATACTAATTTTACTTTTGAATCTTTAGGTAATCCCTTTTGTGATAAATAATAATTTGCTAAATTACTAAATGGAGTAGAATTACGTACATTCACATATACTTTTTTATTATCTTGACCAACTAATGCAATTTTAATTGTCTCTTGTGTAGCATTATCATTATCTTTATCGTTATCTTCAATAAATGATTGTTCAGTAACATCTAATGTTTCTGTTACATTTTTAAGTTCGTTTTCAAATTCTTCATACTCAGTAATTTTTTCATTATCATTGGATGATATTTTATTACCATTATTTCGTTTATTAGATAATTCATTTTCTACTCTTTCTTCTTCATCAATTAGTTTTTGCTTCATTTCTTCTTCAAATTTAATCTCAAAATCTTTGGAGACTATAGTAATTTCAACTTCTGATATTTCACCATCAAATGTTTGTGGAATCTTTAATGAATTACAAGTCATAAAATTTAATATTTTTGAATTATTCCAATATAAGGAAACATTTTCAAGTACATATTTTTCTCTTTTATCCTTAGTTACTTTAAATTTAGAAATAAATGTCTTCAAAATTGAGGGAAGTATTTCAGAAAATTGTTCATTGCCTTTTACTTTAGTTTGAATATTTTTCTCTAAAGTTGCTTCTAGTTTTGAAGTAAGTGTCAGTGAATAAACTCTATCAGGAAAATCGGGTGAAACTGATTTGGACAAAGACGATGATCTTTTAGCTCCTCTTTCAATAGCTTTGAAAAAGTCATCATTATCATCATCATTATCATACCGTTTCGAAGGAGAACCAGTGTAGTCATTTGCTTTTAAACTGTTTCTTGTTGACAGAGATGGAGACCTTCTTCTTTTACGGCTTTCTGGTAAATAATCAGGATCATCTAATATTACCATATCATTAGAAGAGGATGCATTCTCTTCATTATTAGAATTATAATCTTCATCAGAATCTAATGATATTACAGCATTAAAAAGTTCAACTTCAGGAATATCCAAATCTACTTCTTTTTTACTATCATCTTTCAATTGGTCATTAGAAGAATGTTCAACACCACTAAGCAGTTGTTTCTTGGTTTCAGTATGTTCATAAGAATCATCACTAGAAGTATGTTCACTGTCATTATCACTATCACTTTGAGATCTTTCTTGCGATGCAATTTTTGGAACTTTCTCATTATTCGTTATAAATACATCTTTCTCATCAAGATAATCGATGTCGTCATCGACTTGATTAGTAAAGAAATCATCATCACTATCTTCACTAGACATAGCTTGACATTCCTTGGCCATTTGAGTTATTGATAGTGTAATAAATGTGTATTTAAGATATTTCAATTTATCTATTTTCAAATTTTAAATTTTATAGATATTTTCTTATATTAAGAATATGTTTTGTAATTAATCACTGTCAATCACACAACAAAATATTAAAAATTTAAAAATTATAATCATTATTATACATCCACTATTTACTATAAGGATTCAAATATGAGAGTTCACCATCATTGGCAAGTTCAAAAAATTCTGAATATTGTTCAATTTCAAATTCAAAATTATCTGTGAACTTATAAGGGTTAAACTCTTCATCCAAGCTATTTTTATTTACAGGTTCATCTTGATTATTTGATGAAATCATTGCTTCTTTGATATTAAGAAGCGGTGGCATTGAGGTCGTTGGAATTCGAAAAATTGAGGGATCTAGAAACATTTGGTTATCCAATTTTAAATTTTTTAAAATATCAATTTCGTAATTGGCAAATTGATTGAAAAATGAATGTGTATTAGTATCTATATTTTTTGTTAGTTTATCAATTCTCCAAGTAATATATGATTTTACAAAAGTGAAGAAATCTTTTAATGTATCATCTTGTATCCCTTCAGAAAATAATATTTCAATTGCCATATCCTTTGTAGGTCTTAATTTAGAACTGTCATCTTGTGATGTAGAGATTAGAGTCCATGCTAATTGAGGTAGTTTCATGGAATCAATCAATTTATTTTGTTCAGCTTCTACTATATATTTTTTATAGTCAATATTAGAAATCTTTTTGTTTTCGTTAATTAACTTGTGCATATATTCAAAATCTTTGTAGCAATATGGATTAAATTCCCATTTGATTTCATTGATAACATTATTTACAGTAAATGGGAGTAATAATCCAGGGAAATGAGTTCCGTTACTAAAATACCATTTGTTCTCATGTTTAGACAGTTGTAAGCAAGGATTAACGCCGAACCATTTGTAAAACAATCCAATTCTATCTTTTATTAGGAAATCTCTATCAAACGTTAAATTGTAATGAGATAGATTGGAAGGCATGAACCCATATATTGACATAAATTTATTCAGTTCTTCAACAGGAGAATAACTTATGAAAATTTCATCCCCATTATATTTCTTATACTCATATAAAAGTAAAATATCATTTGTATTCCTATCGATATCAAACCAAGCATTTTTCTTCACATTATCATGATTAACAAAATCTAATATTGGTACTAAAGTAGTATTTACAATAAAATCTTGAGAATCATCAATAGCTGCAGGTATCTCTAATACTCTTGATATGATTGCAAAATAAATTTGGCCAATATTTTCACCATTTGGGAAAATTTTTAAATAATGTTCAATAATTTTTGTTAGGGGAATCAAATCGCTATAACAATTATTAAATTTTGTATTAATAATTTGTTTATTTCCCACTGTTGTTGTCAATAGGACATGCTTCAAATAATATTTTAAAACAATAGGTAATTCTATTTCATCTTGTAAACAGTCAAATAGCATGAAGTAAAATGCAATAATATTAGTCTCTGATAAAAAATCTTTAATTAACCCATTAGTTTGTAAATAAGTGGTAAATTTATTAAACCATAAAGAAATAGTTTCCTTTGTTTTCTTAAATTGGTTCTCTGCTGAATAATTACTGTTATCACCAATAATCGATTGTATAGTATTGATATCAAATGAAACATCTTGTGGTATTCTCAAC
The DNA here is from genome assembly GCA_030555675.1 of Vanderwaltozyma tropicalis. Classification (NCBI taxonomy): domain Eukaryota; kingdom Fungi; phylum Ascomycota; class Saccharomycetes; order Saccharomycetales; family Saccharomycetaceae; genus Vanderwaltozyma; species Vanderwaltozyma tropicalis. The sequence goes on from JANIWO010000028.1 coordinate 51,191, forward strand.
ACTTCAATAACCCCTTCATCTACATCTAAACCTTGATAAAACAATCCAAACCCACAAGAGACACCATCATGAAAGGATTCTTTCACTTCGACAGACTCATGCACCACAACACCAGCATTGACTTTAAACCAATTGACAACATCCATTGTTCCCACAAACCTTTACCTCCCTTTGCGATTATTAGAAGCTGTTTAACCAATTTCAACTATTCGGGCTTTCTTATAGTCAATTCGGGGATCTTATGTATCTTAACTTTCTTAAGTTCACTTTTGTTGTTGATGGAGATGGCTTGTTTTAGAGGCTTTGGTGGTTCAGCGATCAATGATCCTTTAATGTTGCTAATCTAGTTCACCCCCATGATATTGATTGCTTGTTTGTTATAATTTTGTTACAATGTGTGGGATTACACTAAGGGTAGTTTAAATGTGTTCTTCTTTGGAATAAAAAAAAGATAGCACTTTGATGGTTGAAAGGCTGCTGTATAATGACATTTTGGGTGATGGAATTTGGCTAGAATATATGGTACATTTATACTGGATCACTACTGAAATATTGGTATTATTTTTGCTTTGGGCGGCTAAAATCTTTTATAAAAAATAACGCACGTGATACACAAAGCATCATTTAACACGGGATAAATTTGAAGTAACAAATGTCTATCATTGATGACGAGGGCTTATAAAATTATTTGAAAAGTTGATCAAAAATTAAAATATACACAACAGACAGATTCGAATAGAATTATTGATTCAATAATAGAAATATATTAACATTGAAATAAACTTATTCATTTTTTTTTTTTTCAATTGAAATTATTTATTGGACTTTTCTCATTTGACAAGAATAGTACTATCAATTGCTATAATAATATACCACATTGGAAATGAGTGCTGCAGTTGCTTCTCCTGTTGTTAATTCAACAACTTCAAATAACATTGGTATTTCAAATTTACCAAATCAAAGATATAAAATTGTTAATGAAAAAGGTGGTTATTTAACCTTAATGGTTTGTGGTGAAAGTGGGTTAGGTAAGACTACTTTTATCAATACATTGTTTCAAACTACTTTAAAACATCAAGAATCACATCGTTCAAATAACTCTTCAATTAAAAAAACTGTTGATATTGATGTAATTCGTGCAATTTTAGAAGAAAAAAATTTTAAATTAAGAGTTAATGTAATTGATACGCCAGGTTTTGGTGATAATGTTAATAATAATAAATCATGGCAACGTATTGTTGATTTTATTGATGATCAACACGATACTTATATGAGACAAGAACAACAACCTTATCGTGAAGTTAAATTTGATTTAAGAGTTCATGCCGTTTTATATTTTATTAAACCAACTGGCCATGGTTTAAAACCATTAGATATTGAAACTATGAAAAAAATATCAACAAGAGCTAATTTAATTCCAGTTATTGCTAAATCAGATACTTTAACTCCACAAGAATTATCAAATTTCAAATTAAGAATTAGACAAGTTATCGAAACTCAAGAAATTAGAATATTTACTCCACCAATTGATGAGAATACTATGAACAATTTAAATTTTTCTGGTACTGATGATAACGCCGCTGCTGTTGAACATGCTCGTCAATTAATCGAATCTATGCCATTCGCCATTGTTGGTTCTGAAAATAAATTTAATAATAAAGATGGTGTTGAAGTTATTGCTAGAAAATACCCATGGGGTTTAGTTGAAGTTGAAAATGATTCTCATTGTGATTTCCGTAAATTAAGAAGTTTATTATTAAGAACAAATTTATTAGATTTAATATTATCTACTGAAGAAATTCATTATGAAACTTATAGAGCTATCAGATTAGGTAATTCTAACGATGATGGTAAGGATTCTTCTGTTCCAGTTAACACACCAGCTAGAAAATTATTATCTAGTAATCCACAATACAAAGAGGAAGAAAACGCATTAAAGAAATATTTTACAGAACAAGTCAAAGCTGAAGAACAAAGATTTAGACAATGGGAACAAAATATTGTTAATGAAAGAATTAGATTAAATTCTGATTTGGAAGATATTCAATCTAAAGTCAAAAAATTGGAAGATCAAGTTAAAAATTTACAACTAAAAAAACGATAATTAATTAAAATTTTCTGACAAATTTCTATTCTATTAACTGGGTATTAAAAATTACTTTTACATGTTATTATAAATAATATTTAAATATAAAAATAAATAAAAATAAAATAAAAAATGAACGTTTACTATTAATAAAAAGTTTATATTGTTTCAATTAAACTATTTGAATCTATATTATGTACATAAATTTGACATCTATTCAAGTTCAGCTAAGTACTTTTCAGCATCTAAAGCGGCCATACAACCAGAACCAGCAGAAGTAATAGCTTGTCTGTATCTAGAATCTTGGACGTCACCAGCAGCGAAAACACCTGGAACAGAGGTTAAAGAAGTACCTGGAACAGTCTTAATGTAACCAACGTCATCATGATCAATTTGACCTTGAACAATCTTAGTAGCTGGGGTGTGACCAATAGCGTAGAACAAACCATTAACCTTCAATTCAGATTCTTCATTCTTGATGTTGTTTAAAATTCTTAAAGATTGTAAAGTCTTACCATCACCTTGAGCTTCTAAAGCTTCAGTGTTGTATAAAATTTCAATCTTTTCATTTTGTTCAGTACGTCTTTGCATAATGTTAGAAGCTCTTAACTTATTCTTTCTAACTAATAAGTAAACCTTAGAACCATACTTGGTTAAGAATTGAGCTTCTTCACAAGCAGAATCACCACCGCCAATAACAGCTAATGGATTGTTTCTGAAGATTGGAACAGCACCATCACAGACAGCACAAGCAGAAATACCCTTTTGCCAATAAGTATCTTCACCTGGAATATGCATTCTCTTAGCAGAAGCACCAGTAGCTAAAATCAAAGCATCAGTTGTAATTGGTTCAGCATCTTCATTGAATTCAGTCCATAATTTGAATGGTTTAGAAGATAAGTCAACCTTAGAAATAGTTTCAGTAATGACATTAGTACCAAACTTAACAGATTGTTCCTTCATTCTTTCAACTAATTCAGAACCAGTTAACCCATCTGGGAAACCTGGGAAATTTTCAATTTCAGTAGTAGTTGTTAATTGACCACCAGCAGCAATACCGTTGGCAAACATACCTTCGTATAAAGTAGCTGGTAATTCAGCTCTACCTAAGTAGATAGCAGCAGTGTGAGCAGCTGGACCAGAACCAATAATAGTAACTTTGTTATGAACCATTCTAAATATATTTAAATTCTTGTAATTATTAACTAATCGAGTAAGATTCCTTCTTGTATTCAATTTAATAACAAACAATTTTAATATGTTTAATAAAGTGTAACTTAAATACAATAAAGTGTAACGTTTCCACCTTCAAAAAAACTAAGAACAACTATATATATTCCAATTTAATTCCATCTTCAATTGCATTGAATCTTATTAATCAGATATCAAAGTTTCATCCAACTCTCTCTATCCAATTTTACGCGTCAAAGAAATTTGGCGTAAGGCCTTTTGAAGCTGGGCTGGACCGTTGGCTATGATGTTGGACTGCAATTGGTGAGATGAAAGATCAATAGAATGTATAATTTATATAGATTGTGCATCCTATGGTGCTATTGACATTATTAAATTGATAGTGATGGTTTTTTGAGGGTATCAGATTAATTTCTGAGCTGAAACCATTTGAAATGATGGAATAACCAGTGTTTTAGGGATAATTCAATTAAACCGTATCTTGGCTTCGTAAAAACTTTGGTTATGCTATGTTCTATTTCATTTTATATTTATCTCAAGGAATTCAAATACTATTTCTTTACAATCATCCATAATTTCAGAGTTGGATATAACAATATTGATGAAAAATTCTAAACCTCTTCTTCTTTTATTTAACCAATCTTTATCTAAGTTAACTTCATTGTACCTCCATTTGTTATACCATGGGACAGGTGGTGGCAATTTAGGAACTATATCAACACGGGTACGGTTGTCTGTCATTAAATTATTTAGTCTTTCTATTATTGATTTCCTTAAATTGTCAAATTCACTATACCGTTTGTACCTTATTATAGTTAGTTCCATATCTTTACTTTCATTTTTAATTAAAATGGATAGCTTCCAAACTGCAAAGTTGTTACCATTATCACCGTTGACAACATTACAATCTCCTATTGATACCTTGTTGATATATATTTTATTTGATCCTTCCTCATCGACTTCACTGGCATTATTTATTAGAGTTATTGGTTCAGGAACCAGTACTTTTAAAACATGATTACCCATTGGTATATTATATATCAACGATAGAAACAATAACAATCGATTTTAACCTCAATTGACAGTTTAATAAATTCTTAACTTCTAAATATATCTTACCTTTAACTAATAAGTAGATTTTTGAAAAATTATACATAAATAATTTCTTAATTTTTCATTATAGACAGATATTAAGATATAAAAAGATATTTAATAGTTGTTAAACTAAGCAAAAATTGGGAAACCTTGGTCCATCCAAGTCCATGGATCATTGAATCTAATGTTCTTGTTTAATTTAGAAATAGCTTTTAATTCATCATCAGATAATGTTAATTTGGAATCAATTAACAAGTTATCTAATAATCTTTCCTTCTTAGAAGATTTAGGAATGATAGCAATACCTCTTTGAGTAGCCCATCTTAACAATACTTGAGAAGTGGAAACTTTATGAGTTTCAGCAATTTGTTTGACAGATTCATGTTCAAACAAAGTTGGTGTATCCTTTGCTAGTTGAGAATCTAATTCAATAAATGATTGTGGGCCAAAAGAGGAATAAGCAACTACTTGAATGTTTTCTTTTTTACAGTAAGTAACCAAGTTTTCTTGAGTCAAGTAAGGATGGTGTTCAATTTGTAAAGCAACTGGCTTAATAGTACATGAGCGTAATAGATCTTGGACCAAACCACCGTTAAAGTTAGAAATACCGATGGATTTAATTAAACCTTCATTGACGCAAGCTTCTAGAGCACGATAAGTGTCAATCAATGGGACCTTGGCTTCAGAGATCACACCATTCTTAGCATCTTCAGCACCAGTGTAAAACCCAGGAGGATACTTTTCTTCAAATGGGACAAACTTAAAGGCTAATGGGAAATGAATATAAAACAAATCAACGTAATCCAATCCTAAATCGGATAAAGTTCTTTTCAAAGCCAATTTGACATGTTGTGGGTCATGGAAAGTGTTCCATAACTTGGATACAACAAACAGATCTTTTCTTTCGACAATACCTTCATCAATGGCTTGACGAATACCTTGACCAACTTCCTTTTCATTACCATAATCTTGAGCACCATCGAACAATCTGTAACCCAACTTAATAGCTTCATAGACTTGACTAGCACAGACTTCGTTAGGAATCTTCCAACAACCTAAACCAACCAATGGCATTGGCAAACCATTATTCAAAGTAACCACAGCAGACATTTTCTTCCTTTCCAACTCTTAACAATTTAATGAGATATCACTATTAAACCAGTGGTTTTTATTAATTGACCACCCAAATAACAAATTAAACAATCAAAGAACTATTTACTGTTTATATACCTGGCAGTTTCCCAAAAGAATCCACTTCACCTAACCCACAACTCTTGAATAAAATTGAAGTTGCCCAGTTTTGCCAAATTTCAAGATGCCCTGTCTGGGAGATGTGGAAATAACAGGGGATAAGCTTGTGGGAGACTATGACGACAAGACAAGTGTTGTAAGAAACAATGAACAAACAACAATTGAATTGACAAATAGACACTCTTCTATTCGTCAACTAATGGATTCTTTGATGATCTGTTAGAGTATCCAGGGATATTGTTGAACTGCAAGAACAAACCGTATTGGGATGCGGTTTGTTGATAGAATTTAATGGGTTAATAAGTATATTGATATGTATTTAGATATGTTTTGTATGCTTAAAATTATTTAGTGGGAATTGGATCATTGACCTAGCAATGGGCTTGTTTCAGTAGCATTGTTCCTTTGATTGTAGTTTGGATTTTCAATTACATCATTATTCTCATCGATTATTAAATTATTATCTTCTGTGAATAAATCTCTCTCAAGTTCTCTTAGTTTCATATCTTTTGAGTATAGAACGTAGTGTTGGTAGAAATATATCATATCAAATGCAATGGTGCCTGCACTACCAAAGATAAATGGCATTTCATTCATAATGAATTTAAATTTATCTTCAGCATCAAAATATTTACAACTAGTGAATATACTGATGTTGTAAGTGATATTTCCAAGTAATGTTGTAGCAAATAAGAATGGTGAAATACCATCTGTAGATTTTCTTTGGTAATTCCTAAATAATTGTGGTAGACGTGCTCCTACATAAAATGATGCACCTAACCAAGACATGAATATACCAAAATTACTATTCGAATTTTCGTGACCTGTGAATGGTTGAGTGTTTCTATGTTTCGTCATGAATAATGGGGCTGCCTCTGCACTACTTATTTGACTGGATATAGTCATTACACTTGCAGCTAATAAATTCGATCTATTACTTCCTCTAGTTCTTATTCTCTCTAAAAGACTTCCTGAGTCTAAATTATTAACATCATCGTCATCCTCATGCACTAGATTGGTTGAGATTAATCTTGGTTTCGACTCATGACTTAAAGTTGCTAATTTATTTTCATGAAGTATACCATAATAATAATATTGGCAACACATAAATAAATCGTTACTTAAAAAATAAAGAGAAAGTATTATTTGGAAAGGTAATTGTTTTGTTAGTAATGCACCTGTGGTACCTGTAATATCACCAAGTAACCAACATAATAAGAAATATGGAGAAATACCTTCCACAGTCTTATCATTATAAGTTTCAATAATTTGAGGCATCAATGAGACAAATGATGAAACAAATGAAATTGATCCATTGATATCAGAGAATAAACGCCAATAAGAATCCTTGCATAGCATTTCTAATAAATATTAATTAATCAATACAACTTCTAACAGTATTATTTCTCTAAAATATGCAGAGCAAAATGAATATATGCAACAAATAATAATTTGTGTTTGAGTTATAATCAGCTAAAAAAACAAATGATTATATGTATATTGATAAATTAAAAAACTATTGGAATATTGAAACCAATGCAGATATAACTAATTAATTAATATATATGTGCTCTTAAATGCACAACTAATAACTGTTTGATACAATTAAACAGTTATTGCTCTTAATCATCGAAGTAATGTTGATATTAAAAAATTGCAATAATTTTCAATGAGACTATGACCGAAAATTTTGACTAACTACATACAATTTATAGTGTTAATTGATAGAAATGACAATATAATAAAGCTTGTAAGTAAGCAAGGTCCGTGATAATATGCTAATGTAATGGGTTTGATTATTTAGTTATATAATTATTTGATTGTTCTGTATTTTAATTATGCTTTATTGCAAAACCTGTATGGACATTAGAATTTTTTATAATAATGCAACCATTTGCTTACGAATAAACTGTTGACAAATTCTTCATCGACTAGGTTATCCAATGGCATTGGGATACAAAAGGATTGCTCATCTAGACTTGGTAAGCTTTGTAGGTCGTTAAAGCCGAAATGGTAATTTAATAGTACATTTAAGGCAAAGGAAATTAAAATTTTATATTCAATAATGACTCTTTTTGATTTATAATAATCCCATGATTTATTAGTGAAATTTTCTGGTTTCACTGGATAATTCTTAAAATTTTGACCATTGGATACGATAATAATATCAATAATCCACATGAATAAATTATGGTCAACTCTTTCTAATATATTCCACCAAGTGGTGGAATTTAAACATGATTGATTGAATTCATTTTTGAAACTTTCATCTTGTGATAAATAATGTGATACAACACCACGGGATTCTAAAATCTTATTATCATATTTTTGTTTAGTAATATCATTAAAACATGTTAATTGGATTAAATTGACTAATTCCCAAACTTGACTTAATGAACCGTTTGTAGATGGATCAATCAAAAAATGATGAAATAATAATACATCTCCTGGGACAAGACCTTGTTGAGAAATTGATTTTAATTGTAACATTAACGATAGATCTGGTGAAACAGTATAATTACCACTTATTTTATTTGTAATATTAGTTTTGATTAATTTTTCAATTTCAGCTTCTTTTGTTCTTGGAAAATCCATTTTATTTAATAATTGCATCAATTCTTTAAATGATTCCATATATTTTGATGATATTAATTTAACATCACTTTGTAAAAGTTGCTCATAAATCGATGCTCTTGTTTCAATAGTTAATGGAGTTTCCCAAATTAGTTTATTCATACTTTGTAAAGATGATTTACGTGTAATGCCACCATCTAATAATAATACATATTTTTGTCTGTTCGTTTCATTTTTAATGTTTCTTTCTTCAATTTCTTTGTTTCTATCTAATTGTTCAAAAGAAGCTATGCTCATACTTTTAGAAATTTGTGATTCATGTTTTTTCTTCTCAATTGGATCCTTTGGTGGTAACCAACTTGGTCTAGAATGACTAACAACATCTAATTTATTTTCCGATACTAACAATAAATCTTCCATACCGTTCATGCTTGCATCTTTAAATTCAATAGGTAAACATTCAGCAGAATCTGTACGTTCCAATAATTTACTTCTAGATAATCTATTAGATGAATGTAAATATACTGATGATAAATTTTCTGTAGTATCTTTTATAAATTGAAGGTCAGATGTATTATTAATCCCAGGAATAGGTGAAGTGGGCATTGCATTAAAATCTAAATTGGATAGTTGTGGTGGAGCCATATAATTTGAATGAGAACCTAACGAATGTCTCTTTGGATATTGATTAAATCTCTTTGCTTTATTTTTCTCTAAAGTGGAAGGAATATGACCAATATTATTATTGTTGTTGTTATTATTGATCAAATCATGAGAAGAACCTAAAAATGAACTTGTAGAGAAAGAAGCCATGGGTATGTTCCAATTGAAAGAGTTATTCATATCACCTTCTTGTAACTCCATATTAGTAGATTCTTGTTCTTCATAGTATTTTTCCTTATTTCTTATTGAATTTCTTAAAGTATCATCATTTTGCTTTTTACGTAAACGATAACGTTGAGATGGTGTTAAAAAATTTCCCTTATTTGGTAAAATTGCAGAAGTACTATTTGAATGATCATATAATTTTGATGTACCTAGTAATCTCTTTCCCTGTGACATACCTAATGGTAAAAATTTAGTATTACTATTATTGGAATTATTATAAAGAGATTCATTATGTGGGATGGCTGTTTGTGATTTTGATTTTATACCATTTTGGAAAAAATATTGTGTTCTTGTTAATGGTGTATTTCCCACATTTGTATTTTGATTTTGATTTTGATTTTGACGAACTGTACTATTACTTTCCTTTGAAAGCATTGAATCAAACCCATTATTTTGATCGTATGAATCATTTAATGTGGAATCATTTTGATAACTTATCATACTTTCATCAGGTTCATTTGGATCAAAAGAACCAATAGATAATTCATTTAATTCCATAGGTAACTTATCTAAACTGTCTATACTTTCATCTGTTGATGTATCACCCAAAGATAAATTTTCATTATTATGAATATCATCATCTGTTGAATTTAATTTATTTGAAAAAATTTCTGAATTTTTACTAATAATTGAATCATCAGATATTGGTCTATCATTTTTCAATTTCATATACCTTCTCGGTTGTTCTAAATCTGTTACATCAATACTACCATTGTGATTATTACCATTGGATATAGGAGACAATAAATTATCACCAGGTCTTCTTGCAATACCAAGACCAACTCTTTTACTATGAGATGCACTACTATTGCTTTGTGAAGAATACCCACTCAAGGGACGTTCTTTGGAGGGTACTCCACCCCGTAAATATTTCTTATTATCCTCATCCACCAGTTGAGACCTGTCTGAACTTAAAACAGCAGTCATCGCTATCTTCGATCTTATATTATAATGTATATTAATCAGTAAATAAACAATATCTCACTAAAATCAACACTATTTTTTACACCCAACCCAAAAGACTATAACCTATAAAATGTAAACTTGGGAGGGCAAATCAACCACTGCTATTATAATATACCCTTAGCAACACTACCTCCCAAAACAACACAGATCAAGTCAATAATGCAAGTTTTCCAATTATCTATAACTATTGATTTCATCAAACACATATAAAAATTATCATGCATCGATATTTTAACAAATTGAGAAAAAACTTTCCAAAATACCACAAAATAGGAAATAAAAAGCAATTTTACAGTGCGAGATCGCCCAAAGAAGAAATTTTGCAATCTTGCATATGTCCCTTTTAGGAAATATTGGGAGCATTGCATAATCTGGAAAACTCCCTTTTAGAGCTTATGCAGGGTTTAATCGGTTCTTAAATTGTAATGAAACTATGTTAAACTTGGAATTTTCAGCTGGGAAAACACATTATATGGGCTCTAATTACTTATGTATGATATTGGAAGCTGTTGGGAACACTGTTACCGTTGATTATTGCCTTCCACTGCAGCTATTTAGGTAGTTTATTGACACTAGTTACATGAAGAATGTGAAAATTAAAGATTCCGGGTAACCGTCTGTCATATTTAAAATTGAAATTATTTAATGGAATTGTTCAATATTATATATATATATATATATATATATACATTTATAAGTAGTTGTATTAGTATGTTTAATAGTAGCCTCGAAAGGAAAGATTACAGCGTCATTCTCATGAATATCAGTGCTACCATTAATGCTTTCAAGCTTTTGTACAACCCGAAATTATGTATGCCACAAATGATTGCACCTACATTTAATCAGTTACCTGTTCCTATCGGTTCAAATATCAAAGCTGTAGTATTAGATAAGGATAATTGCTTTGCGTATCCTGATGAAGATCAAGTATGGCATGAGTATAAAGATAAATGGCAACAATTGAAAAATCAATACCCAAATGCTTCATTGTTAATAGTTAGTAATTCAGCAGGTTCAAGTGATGATAAAGATTATAAAAATGCAAAACTATTAGAAAAAAATACAGGAATTCCTGTATTAAGACATTCTACAAAGAAACCTGGTTGTCAAAAGGAAATTTTAGATTATTTTTATAATAAAGAAATTATTTCAAAACCTAGTGAAATAGCAGTTGTTGGTGATAGATTATTTACAGATGTAATGATGGCTAATATGATGGGAGCTTATAGCGTTTGGATTAAAGATGGTGTGAAAATATCTAATAATCCCTTCTCAAAATTAGAAAAATCATTATATGATTTTTTAAAATCTGAATAGATTAACCTTTTTTCCAGTTCTTGTACATAAAATAAATTTAAATATATTCTTTGATAAAAAAATTCATATTATTTTAATTATAAATACATATATAGTATACAATACCTAGAACCAAGACATGTAAGTAACATCTGTCTTAGCTAGGTTTCTTGGGTTAGCAGCGGAACTAATACAATCTAAAATAAATTGTGTAGTAACAGCAGGTGTTGAACTGATATGACTTAATTGAGCAACCTTTCTGATAATTAAATCAACATTGGTTTGAACCATTTCACGTAATTGTGGGTTTTCCACAATTGGACGATGTAAATTGCTATACCATGAAATAATTTCATCACGGATAAATAATGTCAAATAAGTACTTAGCTCGTTATCAGGTTCCATCAAAGCTTTTGAAATTGCAAAAATATCAACAGCAAAAATACCTTCCAAAGCAGAATCACCAATTAACTTTTGAATATTTGGTGTTAATCTGAATGGAACTGGTTCATTGTTATGGAAAATAGGAGCGTCAGCTGGTAAATTCAAATCATGATTGGCAATTAATGGTTTGATTCTCTCATATGGATATCTCGATGGTAACATTTCTAGAGTGAATACATTACCTGATTTCTTATCGATGTGGATCTTATGAGGTGTACGATTGTTAATCATCATCATATAGGTCATGAAAACAAAAGTACCATAATGAGAAGTGAATTGTTTTCTGAATAACCAGAAATCTTCAAACTGAGTAAATAGTGAAGTGAAATAATCTTTCAAAACAGTAGTTGGCATAAACATAGATTGAATAGAACTAAAAATTTCAACCTTAACAACGGTAATATCAGGGGTAGGTAAAGCTTTATCATGAGCAAAGTTTAATTGTTCCAAAATAAAATCTTGAATAGCATCTGGATCTAAACCCTTTTGTGAACAGTATTCATCATAGATTTGATGCATAGTAATAAATGATGAACTGTCATTCATTATACGAACTTGAGGAGATAATGGAACAGCAATTGGTAGAGAAAATTGAATGTTACGACGTCTAGTTTGTACATTCTTTGATAATGTTTCATTGAATAATCTATACAATTGGAACATTCTTTCTTCTCTTCTGGAATGGCGAACAGCAGGATATTGAACAGCAAATGGATGAATACTACCATCGTGACCACGGATTGTAATTCTTCTGTAAGAAGAATGTGTGCCACGAACGAAATCAACCTTAGGTAAAAATTTAGCAACTTTAATGAAGTGAACGTTACTATCCTTATTCAACAAATACTGACCTGGAATTTCTATATCTTCAAACTTTTGATGATGGAAATTACTCAAGTGTGGACATAACCTTTCTAGATATTCGACCTTAGGAGCTCTGTCTAATTTATTTTCAATACGTCTACGCCAATATCTTAATCTTTTAATGTAAGTTTCAAAATCAGGCTTACTATCTATAAAGTCAGCATTGAATTTAGGACGAATATGAGCAGATAATAAAGTATCAGAGAATCTCACCAAGTTGGTCTTAGTATTTGCTGGTAGGCTTGGATTACCTCTTGGCAGTGGTAGACGATTGTAGTTAAAAGTAGCATCGAATAACAACACATTTATTAATCTAAATAAGTCTTCATCAGTAGTAGTTTTAAATCTTTCATTTATTTGAGCAACTAATGATTCTAGTGACAATGCCAATAATGGGTATGCTGTCTTCAATATATTATTCAATTCTTGTAAGTATTCCCATGGTTGGCGAGAACTGTTTTCATCAGTAGTAGTTTGATTGGTGTTATCAGCTTTATCACCCATAACAGCTTGAGTTTGTCTTTGAATAACAGCAAAATCTTCCTTGGTAGTACGTAGTTGGAAGTGTAAGGCTTGAGGATAGCTCTTAGCTATTCTGATTAAAATTTGACGTACCATATAAGCTTCTTTGTGGGATAATGAAGTCAATAATTGAGGAATAAATGTGATCCAATACCAAACTGGTACTTCACCACGGAATGATTCAAAGGCGTTAGCTAAAGAACCAGAAGCATCATCCATACCAATTAACCAAAGAATTCTACAAAGCAACTTTCTGGTTTTAGATTTTTTATATAAACCAGCAGCTTGTAAGTAACAACTGATCGCATTACTTGCAAAACTTATATTTGAAGGTTCTTCTGATAGACGACGGTCGTTAAAGAAACCCCATTGCTCCCATGCTTTAGCCAGATTTAGGTCAATTTGGACAGCAGTTGCAAATGCTTGATTAGCCTCATCATGAGCTCTCAATTTTGATAGGAACATACCCTTTAATGTAAAGAATTCAGCCTTTTGAACAGTACCAAAATAAACCAAATTGGTATTACTAATAACATCTAAACCTGTTGTTAATTCGTTCATGTTTTGGTAATGACATTTAGCTTGTTCACGCAATTTCAAGAAGGCTTCTTGAATTTCGATATTTGGAAGAGTATATATTCTAGCTAATTGGCTGACACAAACCTCAGGAATGTTGTGTCTTCTGGCTACATGAGCAAATCTATTAATGACCCAAGCAATTTCATGGTAACCTCTGTAAGCATGGGTATTAATATTGTTATTGCTGTTAGCTTGTTGTAAGGCAGGTACTAATGGTAAGTAAGCATTGTTGATAACTTGGAAAGCATGTTGTCTCCAAGTAACCAAATCATTCCACATGTTGACATCATCCCAAATATTCGGTAAACGATCCCTCCAAGCTTGTAGGACTCTCTTGATTTCTTGTGCTTTAGAATCTAGATTTTGAACAGTTGTCGTATGAAGGTTGGTATATAATTGTGTAGCTTCTAAGAATTCGATGTATTGTTGGAAGCCATGTAATAGCCATTTATGAGCAGGGGTAAATCTCTCAGGTAACGAAGCCCATTTATGTAAGCTTAATTGGATACCTTCATCACACAAACGTCTCACATCTTGATCACCCTTTCTAGTATCGGCAAAACCTTGCAAAGCCAAGAATGTTTCAAACATTTGTCTACGAGGTGTTGGAACATCCATAACACTTTTTACAGATTGTTCTAGTGCTTCACGGTCAGTATTCCAATCGGCAACTCTCCAACCACATTCTAACAACAAATCTGTGAAACCTTCATGTTTGGCCAATTCAGTCAAGATATCCCAATGTTGAAGCTTTTCAGCACATATAATCCAATTATCTTCCCATAAAGAGTATTCAGATTCAGAATATGGTAAAGAACCACTGCGAGCCTTAACTTGAGCTACTTCGTAAAGTTGTTGAGCTTTATCCCAGATACCAACTTGTTCAAATGATAAGGCAATGTTAGTTTCTGTGTATTTGGCCCTTCTTCTCCATAAACCATAGAACATATCTTCTTCTTGTAAGTTCAAATATATTTCCAATAGGGCATCTTCGTTAGCCTCAATAATTTTAGTATTATCGATTGATGTATTGGTTTGGATAGATTCTAAGATTTTAATAGATTGATACCATGAATTGTATGATATAGCCAAATATTTTACAAGATGTGGTGGTAATTCTAAGGACTCGACTCTACTTATAGAGTCAAGCAACATAGTAATGACGTTAACCCTTGCAGTTAATTGTTTTGTATGATAATTTTTAGATAGTAATGAAATCAAAGAACGGACAAACCCATATTTCTCATTTCTTGGAATACACTTGTAAACTTGTGGAAATAAGTTAACCCAAGATCTGTAGATAGCATTTGGATCTTCATAAAAGATTTCTACTAACGGGTCGAATATATCACCTGCTTTAATGGTACAAATATTTGATAAATCATCGATATGTTTTCTAACAAACTGTGACAAGTCTGTATTAGAAGCTTCGGATGGAAGTTTAGTTTCTTCAGGAATAAAATCTTTCAAGATAGATGGGGATGATAAACTAAAGGCATTTGTTAATGATAAACTATGGTCTCTATCAAATGAACCATATAATAATTGTAATGCTTGATTCAACCATGGGTAATCAGCAATAAATTCCCAGTTTTGATCACGAATGATGTAATAAAGTCTTTCTTTAACATCTCTTTCCAAGCTGTTATCAAGAATATGCATAAATTTCTTTCTAATGTCAGCATCTTGAACTCTTGTTCCCACCAAAAATGGTTGTTCCATACGAACAGTAATCTCTGTATTGTTGAAATGTTTACGATCAAATAATTCCAGAATAATTTCATAAAACATATTTGATAATGATGGTTCTCCTCTTACTTCAAAAACCAACATTTTGGTTAAAATAGCGGCTTTTTCTTTGACTGTTGGGAAAATATCATTATTGAATACCCATTTTTTGGTTATCAAAATGATCTTTCTTAAGAAATTTTGGTTCATTGAACGGTCAATAAGAAGAGCTACTGTAGATAAAAATGGACGACGTGAGTCCCCTAAAGATGAAACTTTAGTAGAAAGTAAACATAAAACTTTTTCTAATAGCTTTGTAGTGATTTTTGCTTCTTCGATTGCAGCAGCATCTTTTGGTTGTGAAGTGCTTAGATGATCCTTGCACAATTTACTAAATATTTTCATTGTGTTTCCCAATAGTGGATCAACACTTTGAGGGAAATTCATAAATAAAGTCCATTCTAACATAACACCTGCAGCAATAGATGATGTGCCTTGTAAGTCATTTCCAATGATTGAAACTAATGTGTTGATAAAAGTTTTACCAACACTCTCTTCTTCTGTTTCTATAATAATTTCTTTGATCTTAATTGCTCTTAATATTTGATTGACAACCTTTTGAAGAACCTCTTGTACATCATGGTGGTCAGCTCTTAAACATTTGTCTAATAAAGCTTGAATAGTTGTTAAATTTTCCATAATCCATTCCGGGTTTCCATTTCTCAGTAATACATATAAAACATCCAAGGCATTCATACAGTAATGTAAAATATTTTCAGATCCTAAATCTTGGTAATTCAAAAATTTCTCGAAATAATTCAATTTAACATTTACATCTGACCAATGCTTTTCAGAAAGTAAATCAGATAAGATGGTAATTGCCTTGAATCCTAACTCTGTTTCGGAAGCTCTGTGATTGCTTGCACATATATACCTAATTAGGAAAGCAACATACATTTCACGAACATTTGTTGGAATTGTATAAGGAGTCGTCGATGACATTATTGATGAATCAGAGACAGTTTCAGTGTCTACATCCATATTTACATCACCGTCCGAATCGTTTTTAATGTTTACTTTAGCTTCAATGGCTTTGTTTTCCCAAGTTAGAATCATTGCAGCTAAATCAATAGCCAATGTATGATTATCTGGATTAGGGTTAGGAATAAAAATAATCTTATTCATGTGATAAATGATATTCATGATAAATAAATCCCTAGAATTAAAGAAGAGATCTGGATGATTGATTAGGAAACGGTACAAAGCGTTGTTTTGTCCAGAACTGTTTTCAAATATGACACGCTTAACCCAATTGACCCAAGCATCAGGAGTGCCAATGTCGTTCATACGATCATGTATGACTGGAGCTAAAGTGTCCAACGATTGTCTTACTAAATTACGAGCCTCAGCTTGAGAACATCTCAAGATAGCTACAAACACTTGAGTAATGACTTTAATTGGAAACTCGAATTTTGAAATAAAACATGAAGTTACAAGGTAAGCAGATTGTTTTATCAAAGTATCTTCCACCTTAATGAAATGCCAAATAAATTTAATCACGCTTTTACGAATGTCTGTTATTTCAGAAGGTGCCCATTTAATAAAAGCAGCAGATACTTGTAACAACTCGAAACGGTAAATATCATGTTGACCTGCCACATTACTTAACAAAACTTCATTTGATGAATTCCAAATTTTGTCATGAATAATATCCAGCCACTCTGGTTTTGTATCACCTGAGAAAAACTTTTTAATAGTTCCAGAGCGAACACTTTCATAAGTGAACGTAGCGTTTACAATATTTTGCAATAAGAAGACACCAGCATCAACATGTCTGTCACTTAGCACAAATGTTAAAGTTTCCGAGATATAATTGTTTTGATATTCAAAATCATCGGATTTTACAATCTCATTAAAAATAAATTGATCAAATTTGAAAGATAATTTAAAATCATTGGTAATTGCAAATTCAACAAAATCAAATAATAAAGTTCTTTCGTCTCTATGGAATCCCATAAACTTCAAATATAAGTCTTGGAATTTATCAATAGCTTGATTCAACTGTAACTTATCAATATAAAACGTATTTTCTCTAATTGTTTTTAGGGTTAAACGTAGCATATCCTGTATCTTAAACAACATACTTCTATTTTCCTTTAGATAATCGTCACCTTTAATTTTAACCATTGTGGCAAATAAATCAACCATATTAGTGAAAAAACTGACAACTCTAACTTGGTTAGAAGGAATATTTGAAATATAGTAATCGTAGAAATTATCCATTTCCTTTTCAAAGTCATCAGCTAAATCTTTAGCCTCAGGTTTTTGAATAATACTACACATAAACAAAATTAATTGCCTCAATGCCATATTTTTTTTGAAATATTCAGTAACTGAAACGTGGAATCTATTCAGATATTTGGCTAAAGGAACACGGAATGGTGAATCCAGTTGTAATCTTAATTTTCTTTCTAAAAGCATTACTTTTAAAAGCAAATCGTTCAAAAACATGTCAGCTTGAGGAGGTAATAAGTGAAAGATATTGATGATACTGGAAATGATTTTGGTTGGTGTTTGTTCTTGGATATCTTGACCAAATATAGTATCTAGAACTTCAAATTTACACCAAGCGCTCAAATGGTCTAACAATTTACGACCAATCTCAACCTTAAAATATGCTATTAACAACTCCAAAAATCTGGATAAAGATTCTAAACCATGGACTGTTAACTTTTGATGATCTGATAGATTCATTAACATAGGTTTCAAACCGTTTTGTAATAACTCCTTTGGTAACTTGGAATTTTCAGCTAAAACATCCTTCAAAGCATGATAGGTTGTATCGATAATCTCAGGAGAACTTTTAAGCATGGATTTGAAAAATACAGCAAGAATTCTAATTCTAACGTTTCCTTGTTGAGCAGCAGCAAATTTTTCATTCTTCAAAGCAATTGCTAATAACTTGATACAAGAAATTCTCAATTGAATTAATTGTTCAGATGTTCTATATTCAGAAGCTCTTTGAATGGTAGATAGAGATTCATCTTCGGCATCTGCTAATACAATTGCTTCCTGTAGCAAACGGAAGAGCTCATCATCAAAGGATAAAAATGTATCTGGCAAACCAAGACAATAGGTAATTGCATCAACATTGCCAATTTGCATCGCGAATGGCAAAGCTCTTAAAGGTTTTGCAAAAATTGGAGAAAGTAAAAAGTGTTTTGAATGGTTCATCAACTTTACTATAGATATTTCGGTAGTTTCAGAAATAACATCAAGACATCCTCTACAAGCTTCTCTGACATTTGTATTGGAGTTACTTAACTCGCAAATAATATCAGTTATCGTATTTTGAATAGACTTACTTTCTAAATCTTCTTCCTTTACATCTTTGTATGTCTTTCTTAGAATTGATATCAATAACTGTTCCGCGTCTGCAATAATAACAGTTGGTGCCTCAGAGGGAGTATCTTTCAATACAAAAAGTAAACCATCTACTAATTCAAAAAGAGATTTCTTTAGAAATTCAGCAGGAATTTCAATAACATCAATCAATGTTTTAATACCTAAAACACCTGCTCTTTTATCATTGAATGCTTCGTCATAACAATGATGGATAAATTGTTTTAATAAGTCATAGACGAAAGAATGTGACAAAAATAATTGTTCACCATAAATCAATTTGCTATCTTGATATATTCTCTTTACAGCACTAACAGCAGTTTCTCTGACATCTGATATATAGCATGATAGAGCATATGAAATAGCTTTAACTAAAACCTTGCAACTTATCATTACATCTGGCTGTTTCATATCAATGTTAAAAACACTACTAAAATTTCTTCTATCTAATAGAGTTTTATTAACTTGTAGTAAACAAAAATGATCAACTAAATGATTTAATAATATAGTTGCTTCATCCTTCAGTTCAGGCATTGATGTGGAAAAGAAAATAGATTCTAGTAGTCTAACAAATAATTTTTCTTGGTTGGTGAATTCGGTATTATGGGTGGCAGGCTCCATTTCAAAATCTGGTGTGACCTCCAATTTTTCAACCATAGCACCTTTAGTAGCTGTTTCAAGAATAACATCATAATTTTCAGGGAAGACAGCAGAAGATTTGACGAAAAGTAACAATACTGATGATAAGTATTTATAAGCACTCTTCTTGTAGTATATGTCTATACGATAATCTTCTAGAATACCAATCGCAGATTGAACACCTGGAGTAACAGATAATGGAATATCTTCAACCATTCCGTTTGCTGTAAACAATGCATTTATTTCAATATCAAGTTCGTCCTTTGTCTTCAAATCAGAATGTGGTTTTAAGAAACGACGATTTCTACCACCTAACTTCCCTAGAATTCTAACAGCTGTGTGGCTAATGGTGTGATTATATGGTTGTGGCTTCAGTAAACTGAATAATGCTTTCATAACATCTTCGATCACAGGTTCTATTATAGGATCAAAATATTCTGCAGTAAGATTGTCAATACATAATTCTAGTGTCCTCAAACCTTGTGAAATTAAATCTGGGTAACCTTGTAGAGCATATACAAGTGGCTTCATTAAATGTGGTAGATATGGTGCCAAAACACTTAAACGTACAGGAACAGTTATGCATAATTCAACATAAAGTTCACGTTCATGTGGTAAACGAGCTGTCATTATCATTTCATTTAATGATTGTAATAAAAACTGAAGAATTGGTTTGATTGATCTGTATAAATTTTCGAATCTACCACCACCGATACTTCTAAATAAAGTTCTTATTAAGTAGAAGTAAACCAAAGGTTCTTCGGATGTTGTTGAATATTTCACTGAATCCAAGATTAAATCGTTCAGATGGGGTAATAATACAATTTCATTGATATTTGGAAATAAATTGACAGACATAAATGATAGTTTGAATAAACGGATTAAGATGTTAGATTGATTAAAATCAATATTTCCAAGATCCTTTAATTTTGTTTTTAAAAATCTAAGTAATATTCCTGCAAAATTTGGAGATGTGATTTCACTTGTTAAAAATGATTGTGCAACATATAGAAGTGCAGAATCTTCTAACATTGATTCATACATAAAATCAATTTCAGATTCGATAATTTCATTAAAAGTTGAACTATCCATTTGCATAAACATAATTGCTAGGTAGTCCATTAGCTCTCTACCATCCTTAGTAGCAGAAACAGGTAAACTTGGCATTGTTATATCAAAATGTCTTTTAGGAGCTGGCTTTTGTTTACCCTCTTTACTGGAAAAGAATTTTAAACCTATAATACATTCGTGGAATAATTGTTTAAATACCAAAACTTCTTCATATGAAAATACTCTGGATACAGATGCCCATAGCTTAGGGTTGGCTACTGTATATTCATTTGGAGGAGGGTTGAAGACCTTTAGATCATGTATAATAGTCTTCAAAAATGACATTAATGTACGGTAAAGATAGAATGCATCCTTAATTGGGTCATTTGTAGGTAGAGGTGTTAGTAAAATTGGATAATAATTTTTTATATCAAACATATCAATATTAATTTCTTCTTTATCAACATCCATTTCCATAGCTTTGTCATCAGCTTCACTTGTTTCCTTTTCATCAACTGATTCGACCTTTTTATCAGATTCAGAGGCTTGAAGAAGTTTACTCATGAATTCATCAGAATCTTTATTATCATTTGAACTAGCTTCTTGTAATTGAAGAGTTTTGCTTTGTTTAGAATCTTCATACTTTTTATGGTATTTCATTATGATGTCATATTGGTTATTTAAAATTCTACATCTGTTCATGTAAACGTCAATAATAATCATTAGTAATTTTTTAGCTCTTGGTGCCTCTTGTGGATTTTCTTTACCTAATTTTAGAATTCTTTCCACTAAATTTAATAAAAGTTTAGCACTCATAATTTGTACGGTTAGCGCCAAAGATTGATCTAGCAAGTAACCTGTGTACATTTTTATAGTCTTTTCAATATCTTCTAATTGTAATTCAGATCTAACATTGTGAATGAAATCAGCAACAGTACTGTACGCAAGAGGTCTTAAAGTTTCACGAGTAGTAAAACCTGAACCAATTAAAACATCTTCATCAAATAAGTAATCTAATTTTGGTAAAAATAATTTTTTATAATTTGTTGAAAGAATATGTCTAGTAGCATGTAAAAGTTCCTTTCTTGCAGAGGATAATTCGCATGGACAATCTTGTAATAATCTCATAATTAATTCAGGTACAAAGCCAACATAATTTTGTAAGAAATCAGAAGCATAACCTCTAATAAAGACATATGCTAAGAATGAAATTGCCTTAATTTGAGCTAAAATAAATTCACAAAATGCAGGTCTATTTTTAATATCTGTTGATACAGAAGTGAATCTTTTACCTTGAGCTTCTGCTTCTTCACGAGCTTTCATTTGTTGTTCAACTTGAATATTTAAAAGATTCATGACTAATGGTGTAAATTCTGGTAATGATGTACTTGTAAGTTGTTTATAAGATGAATAAAGTGTGACCATGGTAATTGGGCATTCTGATAAAATTTTAAATGAAAGCATTGTAGTTCTTAATTGTTTAGAACCTGATAAATTTTTTGGTGTCATTGCACCATCTGTTTTAATATCATTATTTGATTGAGACTGATCACTTTCAATATTATCTTCTAAAAGTTGATCATCACCATTATCATCATTATTTAATAAATCATCAGAATCTTCAGAATCTTCAGAAAAAGTTTTCTTAACTAATTCTGGTGTATTTTGATAAATTTGTAAAATGATTTGAATGAAATTTTCAACTTTATCTTGTAATAAAGATTTATATGATTTAAATAAAGCTGTTAAAATCTTAATACATAAGATACCATTTTCTTCATTTTCCTTTGGTAAAATTACAATCAATGAATCTAAAACAGAAACAACATGATTTTCAAAAGCTTGATTCATTGGACATCTATTTAATATATCTAATATTAAATTTCTTAACTTATGTTCAGGTGATGTCCCATCAAAAGTAATTGGTATAATTTCTAATTCTTTTAACAATACAGGAATAATAGGTTTCAAAAAACCTTCGTAATCTTCACTAGTATTCAACAATTCGATAACATCGCAAACTTCAGACAATGCAGAATGTTTGGATTGTAAACTAGCAGTAGAATCCTTGCATTGAGTTACAAAATTATCAATTTGTTCACTAAATGACATGATGAAACTAGAAAGTAATTAAAACAGTATTATAATATGTTTCCCTTTCCACCTTTCGCCCAATCTAGTGTCGACCAAAGATTACTCTTATGATTATTGTCACCAATAAAGACAATGCCCAAAAAACTAATACCAATTGTAATCAATTAGCTTAAATAAAATCAATCTATATAGGTTTAATAAACATCATCATAAAGAAAGAAATATTTCGAAATGAAAAAATCCACGTTAGACTCGGTTCAATTAGAAGTCACGGGACTGTGTCCCGATTAGGAAAAAGTTAGAATTTTGTATGGCAAATGCCCATTTTACAACAATTACTATTGTAAAATGGGGTACTTCATTAACTGATACTATCATATTATAATTGGGATGTGAGTGATTTGTCGAGACGAGTGGAGGAAATGAGGACTTAACTATGAATAATGGATTATATTACCAATAAATTTGAAAAAAAAAAAATAATAATAATAATGCTCTCGGGGAGGTTCGAACTCTCGACCTTCAGATTATGAGACTGACGCTCTTCCGACTGAGCTACGAAAGCAACTTATTATTGGCAAAAAAATTTAAGTTGGGTATTTTACCAATTACTAACTATCATATGTATTTAAAATAAAAATATGATAGCTAATATAATATTTTGATAGCAATGAACCAGAATGTAAGTATTCCAATATTGTTATTAAATCATTACCAATTGAATTTAATGAATTGCAAATTATTGTTTAGTTCTTTGTCTTCAATCTTAAAATATTATCACTGATTATATGGTAAATGAACTAATCATAAAATTTATATACATGTTTCGTTTAATAAATAATTCCTGAGGTATCTAACATAAAAACAGAAACAACACTTCTCAATCACTGCAAAACATTCACACACACTACACTATTGTATTAGTTACTGTCATTATACCAACACACACCATAATTGAAGAATTTTAAATAATGGCGTTACCACAGACACGCCATTCGAAAATGAAAAAAAAAAAAATGGTTTAAATGGAATAGAATACTGAATAATTAAGATCAAATTTTAATTGTAACGGAGGGGAAAGAGTACATACAGATATATAATCGAGATACTTGTAAGTGATATAGTTCTTTGAAGTTGGGTTAATTGATATTGTTTATTTTTCCAAGAAATTTTATAGACTAAAGATACATTTAATTGTGGATTAAAACTAATTTGTACATTTTGTAATGTTAGTTTTAAATTATTTGATCACTGGATTATTATCATCATTGTTAGTGCAAGGTAGCACTTCTTTGTCATCAGATATAGCTGACGATGAAGACTCATACTTAGAGTCAAACTATGAACCTTCTAATTATCCAACTATTATTTTAGGTAAAGACACCGTAGCATTATATTATGTTAATGTATCAGTAGGTGTACCTGCTCAAGAGCAAAAATTAAGAGTTGATATTGCTCAACCATTCGTTTGGATTCCAAATAAAAACAATGATTGCAATGATGAATATTCAGACTGTGATCTAAGTACTTATTACTATCCAGATGAGTCTTCAACAAGTGAAATTAATAGTGATGTTTACTACGATTTCAATTTCATTGATACTATTTCTGTCAATGGTTCTGCTTATTCTGATAGATTTAACTTAACTAATGTGGAATATGGTACAGTTGTTAAGTATTCTGATTCTAAGAATACTAATGCTTATGATTATCCATACAGATTAGGTAATTTGGCTATTTTAGATATTGCTATAATTAGTGCTGATTATTCTGCTTATCTGAATATTGGTTCCTTTGGTATTGGTGGTAAAATTTCAGGTTCAGGTTATCTTGGTTCTACTCACTACAGTGATAGCTTTTTCTTTTTAGATATGTTAGCTGAATCTGAACTTATTTCATCACCATCTTATTCATTATGGTTAGGTGCTGATAATTTAAATTATGGTGTAAGATCTGATTATGATAATATTACTATTGATGAATGTGGTAAATTATTATTAGGTACCGTTGATCCAAACTTATATGATGGTACATTAGTTCAATTAGATAAGCTTCAATACCAAGATCCATCAACAAATGAATTATCTAAGGGTTACCCAATTATTCCAATGGGACCATTATACATTGAATCAGAAACTGGCCAAAGTTTAAATATGACTTCTAAAGATTTCCTTGAACCAGTTTTATTGGATTCAAGATTTACTAACTCACGTTTACCAATTGATACAATCATTCAAATTGCCATTCAAATTGAGGCTTCATATGTTGAAACTTTAGGTAGTTGGGTTGTTGCTTGTTCAATTGCTGAAAAAAATGTCACATTGAAATTTAATTTTGGCGGTGTTACTATTAATGTTCCATTAAATGATTACTTAACAAGAGTTATTGATTATGACACTGGTCAATCAATTCGTATTGATGATAATCAAGATGCTTGTTACCTTGGATTATATCCAAACACTGATATTGGTTATAATATTTTAGGTAGTCCATTTTTAAAGAATGCTTACATTGTCGTTGATAATGAAGGTGATACTGTTGCTTTAGCTCAAGCTGTTAAAGCTGATTCTGTCCATTTCAATAAGACTTCATCATTAACCTCCACTACTACTACAAGTAAATCAACTTCTACTAAGAGTTCTTCACAATCTAAGACTGTTAGTGTCAGTTCATCAATTTCTACTGGCACCACAGTTGCTGCTATTTCATCAGGTTCTATTCCATATGCCTCTGTTGCCACTATTACCAAATCCAGTGATTTAACGTTATCACCATTGACCGTTGCTGATTCTAATGTCACGTTCCCAGTGGAATTAACAGCCACTTTATATTCTGATGGTTTAATTTCATATGGTCGTACTTTTTTCGAAACTGCAAGAACTACTAGTACAACAAGAAGTACATCTTCATTTGCAAGTTTATCAGTCAAGGCACCATCCAATACCACTACAACCACTATGTCTGCAGCAGCAGTAAGAATTACACCAAATACAATGCATGGAACCCAAATAACTACTACATCGTCATACTACCAACTGATCACCATAATGACAATAGTACTATCATTAGTAGTTATCTTACTATAATAAGAAACACAAGACTAACCTTGTTGCCACACACACACACACACACACACACACACACACACATGAATACATTCATCCATGCATATAACTACTTAAATACGTATATAACATTCATTATTTAACACAGACACTCTCTTTCTCTTTAAAGCCATCTCTCTTCTCATAACAAACGACTCTCTTAGCCGTGCTCAAATTCCAATTAACACGTAGCGATTGAAATTTGAGCAGTAAACGGTTTTCGATGGAAGAAAAAAATATTTTTGAAAAAATCACACTATTAATTATGATGGTGCTGTGGAATATATTGCATTGGGAAGTTTGATCTATTTGTAATTAATTACTGTTTCAGTTTGTTTAAATGTTTTATATTTAGTTAGAATTGTATTCGTTTTGGGTATATAGTTCAATAAACTGTTGGTTTTGCTAGAGATAGAAAAGAAAATAGCACCTTTTTATACATTTCTCTCTCAGTTATCTATTGGATTACTAAAAAAAATAGGTACCTTAAATTAAAAGTTTTTTTTTTAGTATATTTGGTATCAATTCATTCATTTCACAGTATTCATAACAATGTCTCAAGAAAATTTTGATTCAACCAATGCTACTCCTACATTGGAACAAAATATGAGTAAACTTGCTTTGAATAAAGGTAAGAGAAGACCACATAGAGCTTTCCACAATTTGTCAGTGGGAAACATTCCAAAGAGTCAACTCCCATCCATGCCATATGTTCAAGGTTTAACTCAAGAGTCAGGCGTAGAAGCTGCTCCAATGCAAAGAGTTTTCACACCAAAACAATTTGATAACCCTGTTACTACACCAAGTTCTAAAGTTGTCAATCAAGATTCCTTTGCATTTCCAGCCCCAAATAGTTTACCAATTCAATCGATGTCTCATATTTTGGCTACTCAAAGATGGGAAGATCAATTACAATATTTAACTACTTCTTTTGAAACTTCTAAAAATTCAATCCCACCTTTAGCCACTACTCAGTTCTATTGTAATGATCAAGGTACTTGTGATCCACGTTTGATGTCTTTATCAATGTACAATGTTCCAAAAAATGAACATTTGAGATCAGCTACAAAATTACCTTTAGGTATTACTTTACAACCTTTTGCTAAATTAATTCCAGATGAAGAAATTCCATTATGTGATGCTACAAAAGACGGTGGTCCGTTACGTTGTAACCGTTGTCGTGCTTATATAAATCCAGGTTTCCAATTTACTTATGATTCTTCTGTCATTTGTAATATTTGTAAAGTTAAAAATAAATTACCCGCTGAACATTTTGCTCCATTAGGTTCTGATGGTAGAAGGTCTGATTTTGGTTCTAGACCAGAATTATTTAAAGGCTGTGTTGATTTTGCTGTTCCTGATTTTTACAACGTCAATAAAGATGAAGAAGCATTACCATTACATTATGTTTTCTTAATCGATGTTTCTACTTTAGCAAATGAAAATAATAGTTCTCTTGCTGCTATTGAAGCAGTACGTTCCGCAATCGAACATATTTCTGATTTCCAACCAAATTGTAAAATTGCCATCATTAGTTTCGATTCTAAATTGAAATTTTATAATTTAAGACCTGAATTAGAAGGTGCTCAAGAATATGTTGTTACAGAAATCAATGATGTGTTCTTACCATTTTACCATGGTTTATTTGCAAAGCCACAGGAATCTATGAGAGTTATCAACGATACTTTAAGAAAAATTAGTGAATTTATTACAATGGATAAGTTTAGCCATGTTCCTCAAGTTTGTTATGGTTCTGCTTTACAAGCTGCTAAGTTAGCTCTGGACACTGCAACACACAATCAAGGTGGTAAGATTGTTTGTACATTGAATTCCTTACCCACTGTTGGTAATGGTAATTTAGCTATCAGAAAAGATGACAACACTAAACATCATTTAAGATGTGATAACGAATTCTATCAAAAACTTGCTCATGAAATGTTATCCACATATGTTTCATTAGATCTTTATATTACAAGCGGTGCATTCGTAGATATGGTTACTGTTGCTCATCCTGTTTTAGCTACCTCTGGTAATTTGAAATATTACCCACACTTTCGTCATGACCAAGATGAATTTACTTTTGTAAACGATATGTTAGAGAACATTTCTAAGATCGTTGGTTATCAATCAATTTTAAAAGTCCGTTGCTCTGCTGGTTTAGGTATTTATCAATACTATTCTGAATCAGTTGATAGCTCTGATCGTGATCCAATTATTCCAGTATTGACAACTGATACAACAATTGATATCTTATTGAAGTATGTTGAAAAATTAAAAGAAGGTACTGATGTCCATTTTCAAGCTGCTTTATTATATACCGATATCGATGGTAACAGAAGAGTTCGTTCTATTAATACCAATGGTGCTGTTTCTGGTAATATTCGTGAAGTATTCAAATTCTTAAACCAAAATGTTATAATGAGAGTTATGATCAAAGATGTTTTGAATGCTTTAGGTGATTGTGATTTTGTTAAGATCAGGCAGAGTATTGATGATAAGATGGTTGATGTTTTAACACAATATAGAGCTTTAATCAGTGGTAACTCATCATCTCAATTAGTATTACCTGATACTTTAAAGACCTTACCAACTTATATGTTATCTTTCCAAAAATCTGAATTCATGAAACCAAATGTTCAAAGTACTCGTGGTAATGAACGTGTTTATGATTTTTTCAAATACCATACATTCAATGGTGCACAATTATCATACAAATTATATCCTCAAATAATACCAACTCATGTTTTATTAGAAGATAAAGATTTAACATTCTATGATTCTAATTATAAATTATTAAGAATTATTGATTCATCATTAGAAACCATTTCTGTGAGAGCTGCTCATGCTCAATTTATCAATGGTGGTTGTTATTTCATCTTTAATGGTGATGGAATTTATATATGGTTTAATGAAAATACTAATAGATTATTATTACAAGATTTATTAGAAGTTGATCAATCTGTTCCAATCTCTCAAGTTTCTCTATTTGGTGGTTCTTTACCATCCACTGGCACTAGTATAAACAAGAAAGCTTCTAACGTTATTAAGAATTGGTCTCAAACGACAAATAAATCTGCTATCCCAGTTCATTTATTGAGACCAAATGTTGATCAATATTACGGCAACGTCATGGCTAGTATAGTCTGTGAAGATCCAACTATGAACAAAGTGGAAGGATCAGACAACTATTTAGTTACTTTACATCGTCGTATTCAAGACAATTTAAAGAAACAAAATTATGTTAAAGTTGACAAATAATCCATATATAGAAACATAGTTTGCTTCAAACACAAACACAAACACAAACACAAACACAAACACACAGACACAGACACACCGATACACACATATATATATATACACATACCCATAAGCTCAATCATGTATATATTTATAAACAATTATAATTATAACTATCAAGTATCTAGCTATATATAGTTGGTATTACCATCACCACACACGAGGCAACGGTTTACCCGACCAGTCTCTTTTGAATCTATTTTGTTTCCTAAAATGGAATTTTGATATTTTGCCGAAATTGGATCCAACGATGAATTTTGAAATTTAAGAACATTGATAAAAGAAAACGTTGTTAGGTTTTTGTTAAAATATATGATTATAATTGATAATATTTATCGGTATATTATATAGACAGTTAGTATCTTTGATAGGGCATCAGAGAGATAATATCATATTTATCCTTTTCATCTTTTTTGTTTAGAGTTTTCCAGTATTAGATAGAGAACAAGGTTAACGATATCTTTTGAAGAAAATATATAGAAAGAGAAAAAAAAATATATATATATAGCTGGTATCTTTTTTTTTGTTTGTGATTATATTTCCAATTAAATGATTAGTAGATCCGATAGCCAGTTGAGCAGTGGTAGTGGGAGACGTTTCTCATCTACAAACCCATTTAGAAATGCTGTGACAGATAGTAGTTTGAATCAATATAGTGATGATCAAAAATTTATGGAATGGACAAAATCAAATGGTATTGTTACACCCCCATATATTAATGGTCGTAGAAACGATTCCTCTTTAAGTTTTGTTGATTCCATTGAAGAAACTCCAGAGGAAGATGATATTTATACTACAGGTAGAGTTCAATCACCACTAGCGACAGGATTTTCTAACAATCAAACTATTGCTCCTATTGTACCAGTGGCTACTAATAATCCTTTTTTAGATGATGCCTTGGCTGAACAAAGAAATGATTCTCGTTACAACAATACCAATAATAATACTAACAATAATAATTCTGCAAGAAGAACTTCAGATGGATTACCTTCATATAATAAACCAAGAGATAACCACCCAACTGCTGCTGAAGAAAAGGAAAGATTAAGACAGAGCTATTTGGATACTGATAACAATAGAAATTCTCAATCAAGATCTCATGATAGTAGAAGTTCAGGTAGTGGATTTGCTCCTCCTTCTTATGAAGAAGCTGCTGGTCCAAATAAAAATCGTTCTGCATATCCAAAGGAAAAAAGATCATCTTCTGGTCATCATAGTAGTTCTCGTCGTCATCGTTCTGATAGTGACAGAGAACGTCTTCGTGAACGTGATGGCGAACGTAGACATCATCATAGTTCCAGAACTTCATCATCTAAAAGTAAAAGAAAGAGTCAAGTTATTATTCCGAAGAATGTCGATTCCATTGATAAACTAGATGTTACTGGTTTATTTGGTGGTTCTTTCCATCATGATGGCCCATTTGATGCTGTTACCCCTCATAGAAATAAAAATAGTAAAGCTGCTCCAGTTATGGCCTTCCCAGCTGATGGTCCAAATAGTACTATTGGTGGTGCCACCTCTAAGCCTTCAACTTTGAATGAAGTATTTGGCAGAGACACTTATGCAGAAGAAAATAATGAGTTATTTAGAAGCGGAACAACCGTTAACAGAAACAGAGGAAATAGAAATACTGTTTATATGGGTGTTTTGAGTACTGATAGCTCTAATACCATCGATGCCATTAAATATAGTAACAATATAACACAATTCGATAGTAACTCAAAGGGTGAAAGAATTTCTGGTCCAACTACAGTTGGTTTAGGATCCACTACATTTTTGGATGGTGCACCAGCTGCTGCTAATACTATTAGGGACGATATACGAAACCAAGCACATGAATCTCGTAAGAATAATGGTCTACAAAGAAAGAAATCACTATCTCAAAGACTAAACATAGGAAGAAGTAATAATGATAATACTCCAACAAGAGAATCAACTATGAGAAGAGGTAACTCTGAAGGTAGTTCTTATTTAGATAGTAACCACAAAAATAATACCGATGATGATGATGATGTTTACATTGGTGGTAATAGTGGTGTTCGTTTTGATTCAAATACTAAAAAAGAATCCACAGGTAAGACATTTTTAAGAAGAGTGAAAAGTTTGAAAGTTAGTAGAAAATAATTTTACTATCAAACTCATAATCATCAGTAACATATAATTAATAGATATCAACATGTATTCACTTAAGCAAATGGTATTCTCTTTATATAGGCTAATAAGAACATTTTATTAAGTGTAATGTATCCAATTTCAAACTTTCATCAATTACATTATTTTATATAATTGCTATGAGAAGAAAAAAAACTACATAAATTATATACAGAACAAATATTTTTATTTGAAATGTAGTTTTAATTTCTAAATTTTGAATACTTTTCTAGTGCGTGAAGAATACTATATTTATAGTTTTATGAATAATTAATAAATAACAAAAACCATTTCTAAATGTTTTTTATTATTATCAAACAATTACTTGGTATGTTTGAGTAATTTCTGGCAATTTGGATTCAACAACAGTCCATTCTATAGATTCCCAAACATTATTCAAATATTGTTCTTTACCAAAAACTCCATAATCATGTAGCCATGCCTTTGGTGAGGCATCAATTGCTAATAATGGAATATAAGCAACATCATTATCATATGATCTATTTTCAATAATTTCTTCAATAGTTTCTTGAGTTTCTTGAGTTTCTTGAGTTTCTGATTTTTCTAATTGTTTCTTATACTGTGATTTTAAATCTGTAAAATAACCTGACTTATTAAAATTAAATGGAGAACCAGCGTTATAAGTATTTAAGACAAACAATTTATCGAATTTAATATCATTGATATTTGAATCATAACCATTAGAGTGATTTGATTTATGTTTTCTTGCAACTAACCAAGTGAAACCATCACCAGAGATTGCCTTGTTAGAATTTAACAGTAAAGTTCTAAATTCTACAATGGAACCAAATGATGATACTAAATTGGAATGTAGCCTTTCACAACCAATATCTAATGGTTCATTTTTATATTTTAATGAAAGATCAATTGGCATATCTATAACAGAAGTTAATTTTTTCTCTGGAATGATTGTATTTGGAGAACTACGCAATGAATTCATGGCAAACTTCAAATTATGAATCATTGTAGCGTATGCTACTACTTGACGTTTAGAATAAGATTTACTATATTCATTAATTAAAGATTCAATTGGTCTTTCTTCACTAGAAGAAGCAACTAACTTATTCAATTTTTCAGTGTACATGTCTATTCTATCGAACCAGGCATTCTTCAACCCTTTAGATGAGTATAAACCTTCTAAACCTGAATTAGCATCCAAATGTTCCAAAACAGGAACCATATATGATCTTTTCCATATTTGACCATGCAATAAAGATCCAATATTTCTATTTACAACATTTCTTGACACAACTGAGAAAGCCATCACGAACCAATTCTTCACAAGTACACTCAAACACAGTTCTATTTGCACCAATACATCAAAACAACTCAACTCAAAACAAACAAGTTAAATACCATTGTTTAACTACTTTTAAACCATATTATCCAACTAAAATTCGATATTTCAATATAATTTTTCATTTTTTACTATGGTAGAGAGCGGGTAACACACCATTATCATAGTAAAAATCCATCAATTAAGGCCTCTATTACAGTGAGAAACTCATTTAAGAGACACCCAACCCCACTGCAAACCCACTTCGTAACGCTAATACCACCCACAAACCATATATAGCATCTGGTGTATTTATAACCCCATTATAACAACACCAAAACACTTTACTGTCACTGCTACTTGGCTCTAAGAGATCCTTGAAACTCAGCCGAACAGATTCCAAAATCCAATTGGAATCACTAGAGATGCTTTGATAAGATGCTTAAATTGCAGTGAGACCTCTGAAGTTGGTGAGCTGCAGAGTTAGTTCAAAGGGTAGTACGTCTGTGTTTGAACTTTTATTGCAACTTGAATAGAAAGTATTGGTACTTTTTTTGCCCAAATAATTCAAGTAGAGACAAGATTGTTAAGGGGATACAAATATATACATATAAATATATTTTAATCAATCAATTTCAATCAATTAATTACAACAAGATGTTTAAATGGATCCAAGGTGGTATTTCCGCTGTCACCGGTATTGCTGAGCCTGATTACGGTAAAGAGTTCATCCATTCTGCTGCTGATAGAGTTAGAGATAATAAAATTCAACCATGTCAGAAAATCAATCGTCATGATTTATGTTGGTTAAACCCAGAATATACTAATGTCGAGACTGCTACTTTTTATTTTAGTGATTTAAAGACCGGTATCGTTGGGTTAGCACAAATTATTCATTCAAATATTGTGGGTTTACATACTACTGCTCAATTTACTTGTAGAGTGTTCGATACTCATCATCCTGAAGAATTAAGTGTTTGGACTTCTACCAAATTGGAAAATTTTAGAATTGAAGGTCCAAATTTTTATGCAGATGATTTATCTGTTGAACTAAATGAATATTCAAATAAATACCATGTTGTTTCTAAAGTTAATGAAAAAACTGTTATTGATTTATATTTTTCTCAAATCGTCGATGGTTGTAAATTAGGTTCAGATCCTTTTACTTATTTTGGTGATAATTTAGAAGAACCATGGGGTATGATAAGACATATTTTTTGGCCAAGAAATAAAGTTGTTGGTACCATTAATTTAAAATATTCTTTAGGTGAAAAAACTGAACTAGAAAATGATGGACAACAAGAGCTTGCTGATTTAATTGAAAAAACATTAACGTTTACCGAAGATGAACCAGCTTTATCTTTATTTGTGTTGGCTTTCCAGGGTATGAAGCCTCATCATGCTGCTAAAGCTTGGAATTTTATTAATTTCCATTCAGAGGAACATTCTGCTATCTTAATTGAATTTATTACTCCAAAATCGTACGAACATACCAAAGTATCAGTTGGTATTGTCACGGATAAAAAAAATATACTTGCTTTAACTATTGATAATGATTTCAAACATATCGATTCAGAGATTGATAATGTTGGTTGGCCAGTACCAAAATCTATTAATTGTAAATTTAATGGTGTATTATCTACAGTCAGTGATAAACAATTAGAAACCAATGAAATCAAAGAATCTGATAAATTTACTGCTATTGCCAAGGCATCATTAACTAAATTAATTGAAAGAATCGATGTCATGAATGAAGTACCACAACTTGTCAAACAAATTGTATCTGGTGTCGTAGGTACTAAACCATACATCTACCAATACGCCGACGACAATGATTTCACAATCACTGTCAATGACAAGACAGTCAAAGGTTTAGGTTTAACAGAAGTTGTCTTCATATCAGAGGCTGATGCAACAATTGACACAGCCGCATAACCTGATTGCATTGTTTTAGTTTTAATCTTAGTTTTAATTTTATTTAGTCATCTATTTTAGCCTCTAATACCTTCTTTTAGCACACAAGCACCAGCTCGTCTCATCTCATCTCTTCCAGATTCAGTCTCTCTTGGTTCATGGCATCTCATTGTTTCATGCTGCACCGTTTTCAGTGATACCTCATTGTCGCAACGCTAAATTTGAAAATTTTTTATTCATTTCAAGCAAAGCAAGCAATAGTGGTCGATGGTCGATGGTTGATGGTCGATGACCATTCTAATCTTAACTTTATTGGTGATGTTGAGCATTGAATAGCTCAATTAATTGTAATATTGCATCAATTTTATTGTAAAAAAAAATTTTTTTGTATGTAATTTAATTTATTGTATTATATCGTAATTGTAAAAATTAGTTAATGGTTCATTTAAATTATTAATTAATTTTAATATTTTATGTTTAAAAGAATTTCATATTCTTTATTATCAAAGTCTTGTCGTTGTTGTTATTTCCCACAGTTTAAATTACTAACACAAATTGGTGCTATAAGATCATTGCAACAATCATCAAATAGTAGCTTAAATTTTATATCTAAAAATTCAAGCACAATGAGTACTGAAAATATTATTTCACAATTACAAAAATTGTCAATCTCTGAACCAAAGAATGTTGAAGGTTCATTCCCAGATGTTAACGTTGTTGATGTTATGAGAAATTACATTTCTGATGAATTATCAAAAATTTCTGGTATTGATGCTTCTATTATTTTCCCAGCTTTAGAATGGACAAACACTCAAGAAAGAGGTGATTTATTAATTCCTGTTCCAAGGTTAAGAGTCAAAGGTGCTAATCCAAAGGATTTAGCTGAAGAATGGGCTGCTAACTTCCCATTAGGTGAATTTTTAAGTAAAGTTGAAGCTAATGGTCCATTTTTACAATTTTTCTTCAAAGTTGAAACTTTATTCAATATTGTCGTTCCTGATATTTTAAACAGAAAGGAAGATTATGGTTCTTGTAAGATGGTTGAAAATAAGAAAGTTATTGTCGAATTCTCTTCTCCAAATATTGCTAAACCATTCCATGCTGGTCATTTAAGATCTACTATTATTGGTGGTTTCATTTCTAACTTATACGAAAAAATGGGTTGGGATGTTACTAGAATGAATTACTTAGGTGACTGGGGTAAACAATTTGGTTTGTTAGCCATTGGTTTCGATAGATATGGTAATGAAGAAGCTTTAGCTAAAGACCCAATTCATCATTTATTCGAAGTTTACGTTCGTATTAACAAAGATATCGAAGAAGAAGGTGATTCTTTACCAATAGAAGAATCTACTAACGGTAAAGCTCGTGAATATTTCAAGAAAATGGAAGATGGTGATGAAGATGCTTTGAAGATCTGGAAAAGATTCCGTGAATTATCTATTGAAAAATACATTGATACTTACGCTAGACTAAATATTAAATACGATGTTTACTCTGGTGAATCTCAAGTCTCTAAGGAATCTATGGAAAAGGCTATTAATATTTTTAACGAAAAGAATTTAACTCATGAAGATAAGGGTGCTGTCTTAATTGATTTAACTAAATTTAACAAGAAATTAGGTAAGACTATTGTTCAAAAATCCGATGGTACTACTTTATACTTAACCAGAGATGTTGGTGCTGCCATGGATCGTTATGAAAAATACCATTTCGATAAGATGATATATACTATCGCTTGTCAACAAGATTTACATACTGCTCAATTCTTTGAAATTTTGAAACAAATGGGTTTCGAATGGGCTGATAGATTACAACATATCAACTTCGGTATGGTTCAAGGTATGTCTACCAGAAAGGGTACTGTTGTCTTCTTAGATAACATTTTAGAAGAAACCAAGGAAAAAATGCACGATGTTATGAAGAAAAACGAAGCTAAATATGCTCAAATTGAAAACCCAGAAGAAGTTGCTGATTTGATTGGTATTTCTGCTGTCATGATCCAAGATATGCAATCTAAGCGTATTAACAATTATGAATTTAAATGGGAAAGAATGTTATCTTTTGAAGGTGACACTGGTCCATACTTACAATACGCTCACTCTAGATTGAGATCTGTTGAAAGAAATGCATCAGAAATCACACCAGATACTTGGGCTTCTGCTGATTTCTCTTTATTAACTGAACCAGCTGCTGCTTTATTAGTCAGATTATTAGCTCAATACCCAGATGTTTTGAGAAATGCTTTGAAAACTCATGAACCAGCTACTATTGTTACTTATCTATTCAAATTGACTCATCAAGTTTCATCTTGTTACGATGTCTTATGGGTTGCTGGTCAAACCAAAGAATTGGCTACCGCTCGTTTGGCTCTATATGCTGCTGCTAGACAAACTTTATACAATGGTATGCGTTTATTAGGTTTAACTCCAGTTGAAAGAATGTAATGAAGTCTTTAATTTGTATCATATTTTAGAAGTTTTTCATATATAAATAAAGTATTATAAATAATAACAAACATTTAAAAAGTTAAACAAAATATATTGTAATTTAATAATATAATTAATACATTATTTCAAATTTACGATAATGACTATATAAACTTTGCTATTTGCCTAAGTCAATATTAACTCGACGTCCCAGTGGCCGAGTGGTTAAGGCGATGCCCTGCTATTTCATTGAAAAAGCTTAGATAGGCATTGGGTTTTACCTGCGCAGGTTCGAATCCTGTCTGTGACGCCATTTTTTTTGGCAAAATATTTTTAAAACTTTCAATTTACTTCATGTTATTTCTGAATAAAGCAATTTGTTTATAACGAACAAACTACTACCTCTCTTGATCTATGCTAAGGCATGTAAAAGGTCTAGCAATTAATCGTTAGCTATAAATTACATTAAATATATGCATTAACTATGTAAAATTTTACATAATTTCCTACGACAGGCAATATCGAGAAGCTCATCGCATGAAAAATTATCAAATTAAAATATTTTTGAATGAGTTATATACTACAGAGAAGAGTTATTAATCATTAATTTATTTTATGGTTATTCCATATCTGTGATCATATATAAGAATAAATCGAGTATACATAATGGGTAAAGCTAAGAAGACAAGAAAGTTTGGGCTAGTTAAGCGTACTTTGAATGCTAAGAAGGATCAAAGATTAAAGTCTAACGAATCATCAAATAAACCAAAGGAAGATCCTGAATTGACCAGAAATGTTCCTCAAGTCTCCAGTGCTCTGTTTTTTCAATACAATGAAGCAATCAGACCTCCATACCAAGTTCTTATAGATACCAATTTTATCAATTTCTCCATTCAAAAGAAAATTGATATTATCAAAGGTATGATGGATTGTTTGTTAGCCAAATGTAACCCTCTAATAACAGACTGTGTCATGGCTGAATTGGAAAAACTAGGTCCTAAGTATCGTATTGCATTGAGATTGGCCAGAGATCCAAGAATTAAAAGGTTAAGTTGTACTCACAAAGGTACTTATGCAGATGATTGTATTGTCAACAGAGTCTTACAACACAAATGTTACATTGTGGCAACTAATGATGCTGGTTTGAAGCAAAGAGTTAGAAAAGTGCCAGGTATCCCACTGATGAGTGTAGGTGGTCATTCATATGTTATTGAAAAATTACCAGACGTTTTTTAATTTTCCAAAAAACTTTTTTGTACATTACATTTCCAATTTTTACTCTTTCTTCGAATTATAAAGAGTATATTATATTAAAACCCATCATCATTTGTCATACATATATGTGTATATGTTAACTTAAATAATATTATGTAAAATATTCAATATTTGGTATAAAACTATTCTATACTTCTTGAAGTCACATGGCCTCATTAGCTATTAAATTTTGGAATTTTTCATCAAATATCTGAAATTATTAAATTTGAAAATACATTAATAAGTTAATTTAAAATGTCATTGATATTTGAATGGAAATGGGTTATAACTTCTCATATTTGTCTGGCAACATAGTATTATCCTTGAACTAATCGACGGTTAATATTTAGAAGTTATTATGGATCCAAGTTCTGTATTGGAACAAACTGTTCAAGATGTTTCAAACCTTCAATCTGAATTTCATTACATATTAGAAGAAATCAAATCAAATGACCTACAGCAATATGATGTGAAGAAAAAATACCAACAGCAGGATGCCATCATTCAAAAGCATATTAAACAAAATGGTTCTTTGGTACCTGCTCCGAATGAAGAAGAATTATACAAAAAGATTACTGAATCAATCGAAGAAGCGATTGCTATACAGAAAGATAAATGTGTCCTATCTAATACTGTTTTGTTTTTAGTTTCCAGACATTTAGCTAAACTGGAGAAAAATATAGAAATACTGGAGGAAGATAATTTATTGGCACCTCTAGATGAAGAAGCTGACAGTGGAAATGAAGCTACTAGAGCAAGTTCAGTTAATAGTATATCTTCTGAGAAGAAGAGGAAAGCTACATCTCCTGTAGAGGTTGCCTCTACTCAACCTAGTTTGAAAAAGAAGAAACAATTAAGTCGTGCTTCTTCCAGTAAACCTGAAAGTACAAAGAATGTTAATGTCAAATCTGGTTCTACGCCAATTCCTGCTGTGGATGGTGATTCTAATTATGGTTTGACTGATTTAGGTGATGATCTATTTTCTGCTTATAATAACAATGAAGAGGAAGAAGATAAAACGCTATATTGTTTCTGCCAAAGTGTATCATATGGTGAAATGGTTGCCTGTGATGGTCCTAATTGTAAATACGAATGGTTCCATTATACTTGTGTGAATTTAAAGGAACCTCCAAAGGGTACTTGGTTCTGTCCAGATTGTACACAAGAATTGGCTAAGAACACATTAAAAAGGAAACGTGTGTGATTTGCAAACAATTTATTTACATATTTAAAAATAAGGTATATACTGGTAATTACAACAATAAAATGAATGACAATTAATATTTTTTTTTTAAAGATAAGTTGTTTATATTTTACTTATATACATGTAATGATTATAGACTGCCAAAAATATAAATGTACAAAATGGTATTTACAAGTCATTTTTATACTAATGAACTGATGGATGAATACATATATTAAAATTGAGTTAATTAAACTGTTTGAGTTTCATTAGCTAATTTTAAAACTCTTTTTTGTTTTCTTGATTCCTTACGTTTCTTTTCAGTTTCTCTCTTTGATTCCTTTACAAGAATTTTATCACCGAATAATTTATAATTTTGAATATATTTTCTGTCCAAATTAAATTCATTAGAGGCTGCATCATCAGATAAACCTAATTTTTGAATAGCCCAATAATATTTCTTTGGATCAGATCTTTTCAAATATCTTAAGATACTTTGTCTTTGTTGTACTAAAATTCTTAATTTTCTAATATTTGCAAAATCCTTTTGATGTTCTTTAATATGAGTAGTTAAATTTTGAATTCTAATAGTCATACAAGCAGCTTGTACTTCTGGAGATCCCGTATCACCAGGAAATCTTTCAAATTCTTCACGAGATAATCGTACAGCTAATTTTAAAGAATTTTTATTATCTGAGTTTCTCATATTTAAAATTCTTAAAAGAGTTTCACGTTTTAATAATAGTGATTCTTCACTTTCTTGTTCTAACAATTGCTCATTCATATTTGACAATTTCAATTGTTCATTTTTAGTAGCTTCAATGGCAGCAAATACTTTATCCACTTCATTAATTTCATAACCAGAAGACAAAACTGATGGTTCCTTTAATTCTGCCATAATACGAGTAATAAAGGGAGTGTTTTTACGACCTAAAACTGGATCGACACTATCCAATGCATTATTAATGGAAGCTTGTCTAGCCTCATTCTGCTGTCTTTTCTTTTGAGCTTTTAGAAACCTAACAGCTTTTTGACCTTGTAAAATATTTGTTGTAGTAAAAGTCCTCACACCAATAGTTTGTGAGACTACAGGTAAGTTTGATTTCAAACAGACCAGGTATTTGCTCATCATTTCCAATTTCAGCAACTCTCAGATCCCCTCAACGGTCAGTTCCACCCAGCAACAACCTAACAACTAAACTCTTTTTACTCGAATCCAATCCAATTCCAATCCTATTGTATATATGGCTTTTAACTTGAAATATTACACAAATTTCAAAAAAATATTCCTAGAATCAAAAGTCGTTACCCCGATATCGTGATCAATGATACACACGTAACACAAATCACATGACCAACAAAACCACGTGACTAAAAATTAATTAAATGTCATGTGATGCACAGTCGGGTAACAGCAACATTTTTAAAAAATTTTTTTGAAAAAAAAAAATCTGAAAATTTTTTGATGAGATGAGCTCTATTGGAAGAAATTTTCAATAAATGTATAGTTAATAGTGTATTTCAATGGTAGTTGATATTATTGATTAGATGTGTATTTAAATATTTTTAAAATACATTTCTTGTTGGTTCTTCTATAACAGCAATTGGTAACTATTGATCCATCGTTTAACTATATTAGTGCTTTTCATTGAAATTTAATTAATTTTTAAATTTTACATATAAAGAATTTAATCGATACATCTGAAATTAATCAAATAATAATTTTGATTATAATTACCTAATAATATATACGTATAATAATAGATATGAGTTTTAGAGGCGGTTCAAGAGGTGGCTTCGGTGGTCGTGGTGGCTCCAGAGGTGGTGCCAGAGGTGGTTCTAGAGGTGGTTTCGGTGGTAGATCAATGCAACAAGGTCCACCTGATTCCGTTTTGGAAATGGGTGCCTTCATGCATGAATGTGAAAACGATATTGTTTGTCGTTCCATTAACACTAAAATTCCATATTTTAATGCCCCAATATATTTAGAAAATAAGACACAAGTTGGTAAAGTTGATGAAATTTTAGGTCCATTAAATGAAGTTTATTTCACCATTAAGACTTCTGAAGGTGTTCAAGCTTCAAGTTTCAAAGATGGTGATAAATTTTACATTGCTCCAGATAAATTACTACCAATTGAAAGATTTTTACCAAAGCCAAAGGTCGTTGGTCCACCAAAACCAAAGAATAAGAAAAAGAGATCATCTGCTCCAGGTGGTCGTGGTGGTGCCAGAGGTGGCTTCGGTGGCCGTGGTGGTGCTAGAGGTGGTTCCAGAGGTGGCTTCGGTGGTCGTGGTGGTTCCAGAGGTGGCTTTGGTGGTTCCAGAGGTGGTTCCAGAGGTGGTTCCAGAGGTGGCTTTGGCGGCTCCAGAGGTGGCTCCAGAGGTGGTTTCGGTGGCCGTGGTGGCTCTAGAGGTGGTAGATTTTAAATTTAAATCTAAATTTTGTCATCTTTTGTTAAACTATTTTAATAAATTCACATCTTTTATAAACGGAACCATTTTTATTATTCCATTTTCATACACCAATTTAAACTAGTTCATAGCCATCTAGTGTAATCTGTATACTATTTTTTTGCAATCATATTTTAGTAAATATGAGTTCAATTGCCAAATCAAAAACTAAAATAATATAAAATTAAAATTTATATACTTATTTATCAGTATAATGAAGATAATGTATTTTAATCGTATCAAATAAAATATTAAATAAATTATTGAAAAATTAGTATGATATTTATATATGCTTACTAGTGGCCTTGGCTTTACCATGTTTTAGTATTAGTCCCATCACTTCTTCCTTCTTCTTGCCCTTACCAAATTCATTTTCAATTTGAGCATGGGATGCTTCCCCCAATTGACCTTCTATACCTCTACCATCACTATTAGAAAATATTTGGAATACTTCAACTGTGTCTGAAAGCTTGCTGTAAGATGGTTCTTCTAAATAATCCTGGACTGCTTCTTCTGATTTTGCATATATAATTAAATCAGTGTCTTGGCCTTTATAAAAATACTTTACTGCAGTTGACATTTTAATTTAAGTACGATTGCTCTAAATATTTGTTTTAATACTGGTTTTGTAGTTTGTTCTTTAATTATTTGTATTGATAACGAATAATCAATCTGTTTAGTTTACTGCTATATACATTTTTAACTCATGCAAGAATGAATAATACTGGCATCACTTATATATGCATCAATATCTATGAATATGAGTGATTTTGAATATTAGAACCATCTCAGAAACTGCA
The DNA here is from genome assembly GCA_030555675.1 of Vanderwaltozyma tropicalis. NCBI lineage: Eukaryota > Fungi > Ascomycota > Saccharomycetes > Saccharomycetales > Saccharomycetaceae > Vanderwaltozyma > Vanderwaltozyma tropicalis. The sequence goes on from JANIWO010000028.1 coordinate 93,745, forward strand.
ACAACTTCTGAGACAAACCCCCTTCACCCTTAATAGCTTATTAATTATATAACATAATACTTCACTAAAAGAGTCGATCGATACAAGGTACATTAACTTCTATGTATTATGAGATATCGCAACCCTATCACCAGTTAGACAATTTAAAGGCAAAAAGAGCTCAATACCATCTATGGAACACAACACATGTCATTACATGCAATATAACTTACTTGGAATGTGCTAGAAATAATCTTAGTAATCAACTATCCTTGAATACCAATTCGTATTATATGCAACTGTGAGTATCGTGACTGCAGGTCTAGTATTTTCAATCGATGCTTTAGGTAGCATTCCCAAGGAATACTAGCCCCTGTCTCCCTAAGTTTCGTCATATACTAGAATGACCATTAAATTAACTCTAGAGTAACTAATGTAACTGTATTAATCTTAATTTGTAGAATGTTTCTAGTATTTTTTGTATCTGTAACTACTCTTGGATATGCTGTCGCTCTATTTCGTTGAAATGTATGCATAGATAAAAATGCATTAGAAAAGTATATACCTAGTACATATTTTAGTTCTTATATAATATATTGTTACAATGCAATGGTATGTAACTATTTTTACTTAGAAATAATAACCATTAGCAATAAAACGAAGCATGTATTCTTCGACATGGCTCGTACCTTCATATTCATCGTCCTTTTGAATATTTCCTAATTCATTAGAATTAGAATTTATATCCTCTGTAAAGTCATCGTAATCTACTTCTACTTCTTTCATGGCTAAATTAGCTGCCTTGACATCATCTTCATCTTCTGCTTGAGCAAGTAATTTTTCCAAACTTCTAGGGTCTTTAGTTGCATCTGAACCTTCAAATAACAGAGGTTTATCATTATCAGGCATATTATTAGTTTCATCTGCACCCAATAAATCTTTAACAGAAAGTTTAGTAAAGTAATCAGTTGTGAAATCACCCTTTTGAATGACTAAGTTATCTAATTCTCTCTTTTGGTTAGCTTTTTTCAAAATATTACTTTCAATAGTATGTTCACTAACAAATCTATAAATGTGAACATCTCTTGTTTGACCAATTCTATGACAACGATCTTGACATTGTTTATCCATAGCAGGATTCCAATCAGAATCATAAAAGATAACTGTATCAGCACCAGTTAAATTAATACCTAAACCACCTGATCTACTCGATAAGATAAATACAGTAACACGAGGATCGTTATTAAATCTTTCTGTCAAAATTTGACGATCTTCAATCTTAGTAGCACCATCTAATCTCATATACAAATAACCATGATAATTTAAAAATTGTTCTAAGATATCTAATACTTTAGTCATTTGAGTGAAAATCAAAGCCCTATGGCCATTGTCTTTCAAAGTTTGTAACAAAGATGCTAATTTCTGTAACTTACCACAATCATATTGTAATAGAGATTTATCAGGGAAAGCAATTGTCAACTTTGTTTGAAGATGATGCAATGGATTGTTCATGTTATGTAACGTTGTTACCATATTATTTTTAGCTGATTCATTAATCATGCACGAGTCATCTAAACCTAGAGAAAGATTTCTAATATCTAGAGTAACAACATTAGGAGTTACAACTGCATAATTTTCAATGATTTTCTTATTTGTAAATATTTTGGTTTGCAATGGGGTTATATATTGATTTAATATCTCCATTTTCTCAAAATTATTTTCAGAGATATTTAACAATTTAATCAAATTGTTACCATATATAGGCTTCTTTTCACATCTATAACTATTGATAGTCTGCATCATTTTCACAGAATTGATGGATTCTTGAATCTTTTGTTTTCCAAGATTATGGAAAAAATCAGATGCAATTTGCAAGCTACCTAAAGAATTTGATTTATTTTCCTCATTTTCTTTGAGTCTTAATTCATCAACTTGCTTTACAAATTCTTCAACGCATTTCAAACTGTTGGTATTTTGAGCAATAAACGTTGTCGAATCTTCGTTTTGAGTAAATACTAAATTCATAGAAGACATATTGACAATTTCTCTCTGCTCATTATCATGCAATAATTTATGAATATACCTGTTCTTGTCAGAGTAACCAAAAGCAACAGAGTGTCCAATACAAAATGAACTCAAAACTGGTCTTACCTCAAATAAATCAGGGTGGTTACAGACTTTTCTCAATTGCATTAAACAATTGACAATTGACATGAAGTTACCACTTGCTAGTGTTGCCTTAGTCTGAGCTCTTGACATGAAGTCGTCATACAAAAACCTTTGTCTCTTTGATAGTCTACAATAAACAATATGTTCATATTTACCTGGCATTTGCTTTTCCACATCAGCCTTTAATCTTCTCAATAAATAAGGACGTAAAACTTTATGCAACTTATTAACAGTTTCTTTTGTTTCAAGATCTTGATCAGGATTCTCACCAGCTTCGATAATTTTATCAACAGGCTTTCCGAACCACTGTTGAAATGCATCTAAATCAGCAAAGCCGGAAACACCTTTACCATCGACAACGGTTTTTGGCATTAAAAAGTATAATAAAGACCATAATTCAGCAATATTATTTTGTAATGGTGTACCTGTTAACAATAACCTTCTTCTTGTATTGAAATTCAATAATGCTTGCCATCTGGTAGATCTGAAATTCTTAATATTATGAGCTTCATCCAAAATCATATATTGCCATTTTTTCCTCTTGAAAGAATGCTGATCTTGAACTACCAATTGATAAGAAACGATACACACATGGAACGCATCTGGTTTATTCCAACCTTTTCTCTTTTCCTTACGTTGCTGGGGTGAACCATAGTAAGTCATTACTTTAAAACCTGGCGCAAACTTTTTGAATTCCATCTCCCAATTCAATAAGACAGAAGTAGGAACAACAATAAGATGTGGTCCCCAATTTTCTTTTTCACAAGCAAGATAAGCCAGTAGTGAGATTGTTTGAATGGTTTTACCCAGACCCATTTCATCAGCTAAAATACCATTTGTGTCATTATTATACAAGGAAGCCAACCAATTCAAACCTTGCTTTTGGTAGATTCTCAAAGTCCCTCTTAATAAAGAGGGAGTAGGAACATCAACAACCGATAATTGGTCAGATTCTACTGGAGAAAATTCGTTTTCCTCTTTACTGGATTCAATTGATTTTTCATTTTCTTGATCAGACTCGGATAAATTTAAATCTTCATCTTCTGATGAACTAGATTGGAAATCAGCACTAGCTTCAGAATCGTTGTCGTCACTAGCAGAATGACTTTCAAATAAAGAACTTAATCCAATTTTTGGCATTTCGGTTTCATTCTCGCCACTTTCTTCTTCGCTTGATGAATCCTCGCCACTTAGAATTGAATGTTCACTAGTAGATTCAGCATTATCTGATTTATACAGTTGTTTATATTTATCCTTCAATTCATCAACAGTAAGAGCTTCATCAACAGACGTTACACTTGCTAGATTACTGGTATCGGATTGTCCTTCATCTTCTTCATCAGAAGAAGTTAAGATATCATCATCTTCACTACTTGTACTTTCTTCAGCTTCTTCACTTACAGATTTATTTAATTGAGCACCTAAAAGCAAGGAACTTTTTTCTAACATTTTAGATAGATGCTCTTTACCTTGAACTCTCTTAAATTCTTCTTCTTCATCCTTTTTTAGTACTCTATATGCTCTTTCTGCCACCGTCCATCTCTTTTTAACAGCTTGAATGGCAGTTCTTGCTAGTAATTTTCTGTGTTTTTCTTGTTCTTTTAATATTCTTTCTTCAGCACCTGCAATATGTCTAAAATGTTGCTCAATCATTTGAGAAACTTTACGAGCTCTTGCAATCCTAGCTTTTTTGTTATTTTGGAAAAGTTTACTCAAATAAACACCTTGGTTGACTAAATGATCTTGGTATAATTGTAAATTTTGTTCTTTGTATAAATATGAAATTGGTGCAGGTCTATATGATTGAATTAATCTAGTGTCCTTAGTAGTAATCGGCTGTAATGAATCAGTTTCTGGGTCATATTTCAATGCTCCACTTTCTAAACCTTTCTTAATTTGAGCATAAACTTTTTTTTGTTCTTTTAGATGTTCTTCATACTCTTCAATTGTTATATCCTCATCCATGGATCTAAATGAGTTTAAATAAGCTTTTAAGCTTCCGTATTCTGGAATAACAACATGCCCTGCATTGGTGATCGTTTGCTTTGGTGGATTTACAAACAATTTAATATATGGTCTATTCTTTGATAGCTTTTGTCTTTTGGATGGCGTTTCATATTCTTCTTCTGATGAAGTTGTAAAATAATATTCACTTTCATCATTTTCCCCATTTGAACCATTATTAATACTTAATTTCAAGATATCCTCTTCTTCCTCTTCTTCCTCTACCTCTTCAATTTTATTGTTAATTTTTGATTTGGATTTTGGTTTCTTCTTTAGCTCATTCTTAATTGCAGGTTGTGAAGCAACTTCCTTTTTCTTAGGAACATTTTTAGATGAAATGCTACGTTTATATGAATTTTCTTCCTTTTTAACTGGTGGCTTATTGTTGCTAACACCATTTAATTCTTCCATTAATATCTTATATTTTTCGTTCACTAACGTTTTAACTGAATGTATCCAACTTTCGTCAGATTCGTTAACAGAATTTACATTATTCATGGAAGGATTACCTCTTAACTGACGTCTTCGTACTTTTGTAGTAACATCTTTCAATGTAGTTTCTTTATCATTTTTAATTTCAGTTTCATCAGGGTCTTCGTTTTTTATATTTACAGTAGGAAGTTCTAAATTCTCATCTTTAATAAATCTATGGAAACTTTCTGACTCGTTGACATAACATGGGTCAAATTCTACCAAAGAGATGTATTCTTTCAAATGGAACAGCTCATTTACTAATAAGTCATATTTAAATTTTAATTCGGACAGTTTTTCATACCGTTTAGCATTTAATTTCTTCTGTTTATTAATATCTTTACTCATTTTAATATTAAGATGCTCGAACAAAATGCATAAATTCTCAGTCGATTTTCACTATAATAATACAGATACTGGTGTCAATAAAATCTTCAAAATCTCTAAAATCTAGTACAGTTATCAGCGTCTCTCAAACGCTTCAAAATTGTTGACTTTTTAACGAATTAATCAATAATTATTCATTTATATATATTTCTTGAATACTTTATTTTACTTGCCACCACTTATACATTATAAAATATCTTCCATTTCGTTGCGAAAAAATGAAAAACTTTAGGTTAAAGATGTTTAAATGCACCTCGTTGAGAGTGATGACACAATAATTATTGAATTTATCAATGATAATAGTGTTGAAACTTTGATCAATGGCATCCATTATATGCTCAATCCAAATATCTATTGTTTGGCTATAGATTTCTCCCTTTTTCTGGGAGTTTATAGCTTTTGTCCAATGTGAAAATTGGATAGAATAGAGCATTTTAAGTTAACGTACAATTATGCATTTATCTATTAATTGAAATGAAAATTTATATATGTATACAGAAGATTTAAAAGATCTCTACTAACAATTTCTTCAAACTGTTGGAGTTCTTACCAGCTTCACCACCTTCTTTGATCAATTGTTCAATTTCTCTTTCAATGGTTTCTAAAAATTGATCTTTTAAGATTTGTTGACGAGCTTCGATATCTTGTGAAGATAATGTAGTTGTTGATGAAACTTTAGTTACGCTAGAACCTGTAGAATCCTTCTGCTTCAATTGCTTAACAAAAAGCTTTAAGTATTCGTATGGTTGAGGATAATCAGCTAATAGATATTGATTTTTAGGATCTACAATTTTTTCACCATCTTCATCTTCATTATCAACAGTAGATTCATTTTTAAATTCAGTACAACCACATTTGATAAATTCAAACAAGGTGTCTAGATGAACAATCATGGTCTTAGAGTCTCTTTTTCTATTTTGTAAAGTACCAGAGGCCTGATTTTTACCACCTTTCCCCCAACCTAAAACAGATAAGATACCGCCCAATAATTTAGTCCATGATTGTCTACAAATTTCTTCACCACAGTATCGTAGTAATACACCTAATATTTTAGTAGAATCTGCTTGGATTGCCGGAATGATATGTGACATAGACATGCTAATATATAATACGAAAATTTTACAATGTAATCTTAAAACTTGTTCATTTCTTTTACCAATTTCATCAATAAGTTCCATAAATGCTATTCTAACCATCCTAGAATCGTCTACGATCAGTGGAATACATTGTGTCAATAAAGGAGTCATCAATCTAGTGTCGATGATACTTGGTAAATTTTTTTGATACAACTGTAAAGTTTCCTTTCTTACTGTAACATTATGATGTTTTAATAATGGTAAACGTTTGTAAAGATCGTTATCAGTCTCTAGATGTTGATTTCTAATATGAATAGTACGAGCAGAAAAAGAAGTGTCAGTAACATTAGAAGGTTTAGTCACACCTTTACCAACCTTTAACTTCTTTTTCTTGAAATCTTGTTTCTTTAATTTTTGCTTTCTGCTTTTAGTCATAGTAACTGAAATATTCACTCTTTTATCTTCTAACAAAAGTAGAAATAAACTAAATACAAATAAATAACCAGCTCCCACGTAATACAGTCAACTGAAACAACTTAACCTTATAACTTACAACATTCATTAATCATTTAAAAATGAGATGAGATGAGATGAGCTTTACAATTTGAAAATTTTCATATTTTACACTATGAATCGGGCAGCTTAATAGCGTAGAAACTTAATTTTAATTGAATATTTAGAGATTTTACATAGAGATGAACTAATTTAAACTAGAAAGTGTATTGAACTGAGGTTATTAATCGAGACTATTTTATCTTTGATACCGTATTAAATAGAATTGTCACTTATTTTGTTAATAAGCAATGGGTTCTAGAGCGTTGCGTAGGGTACAAAAGGATGATGAATTATTAGAGTCTCTTCTAAATTCTGCTGAAAAGAATATTAGTAAAGCTTCAATTCAAAAGAAAGAGACATCTCCAAGTTCCAATATGTTTGCCTTGATGAATGATGATGATAGTAATGATATTTCATCTGACGAATCTCTAGATGAACCAGAGGTTGAGAAACCAAAAGTAATTATTCAAACAAAATCACAGAAGGCTAAGAATAAAAGGAAGAAGAAGCAACAAGGTAAGAAGAAAAATGTGGCATCTGATAACGATGATAGTAATGGAAATGATGAAATCAATGATGCTGGTGATGATGAAGAGTTTGACAAGATCATTCAACAATTCCAAAAAAAAAATGCTTTAGAGCATGGTTATACCATTAATGTTACTGATAAAGATGAAAAAATTGATGATGAAGAATTCGATGAGGATTTCTTAACTGCAGATGATGCAAATGATGATGATAAAAATGGTAATGGTAATGGTAAACCATTTAAAATGAGTGATATTTATTACGATACATCTTTTTCTAAATTTTCTATTGCATCTTTAAAACGTCATTCTTGGGCATTTAATACTGATTTTAAGAAACTTGATCCACATTCTGAATTCAAATTATTATTTGATGATATATCTGCAGAATCTTTGGAAGATATTGATTCCATGAGTTCTTCTCATATCTCTCCACAACAGTTAAAACAACTTCAACGTATGAGACGTTTAGTTAAAAATTGGGGTGGTAAAGATAACAAAAGTGTTCCAAATGGTTTAGGTGGTAGTGTTCGTCGTTTACAATTTACAAAAGTTAGAAGTGATTGGCTTCCTACTCAAAGAGCTGAACTGTCATTAAAATCGGTAAGTCATGAAGAATTGTTAGATTGGCAACTATGGCAAAGACCTACTGAGTGGAAAGATATAATATTAGATGATTTAAAAAAATGGGAAAGAAATGTTAGTTTCTTTAAATACGAAGCTTTAAATGCAGAAGTGAATAGAAAAGGTTTAACAGAATTTTATTTCAGTGTCATCTTACATCCTGACCATGAAGCTTTAATTAATATGATTTCAAATAAATATCCATATCATGTTCCAGGGTTGTTACAAGTAGCATTAGTAATGGTCAGACAAGGTGATCGTTCAAATACAAATGGTTTAATTCAAAGAGCGTTATTTGTTTTTGATCGTGCTCTTAGAAATGGTATTAATTTTGATTCTATTGCAATCCAGTTACCTTACATATACTTTTACAACAGACAATTTTATTTGGCTATTTTCAGATATATTCAAATGTTAGCTCAAAGGGGTGCAGTAGCTACTGCTGGTGAGTGGTGTAAAGCATTATGGTCTTTAAGTCCACTGGAAGATCCTTTAGGTTGTCGTTATTTTATTGATCACTATCTATTGTTGAACCATGAATATCATTACCTGATCAAGCTTTCTCATTCTCCATTAATGATATGCTACAAGCAATGGTATACGTTAGGTTTATCATTAGGTATTGTCTTAAGTTATTTAAGTATTGATGAGAAGGATAAAGCTGTTACTGAATTACACAGAGTTTTCCAACATCATACACACTCGTTAGCGTTAATCTTCACAGAAAAACTATTGGGAGATGCTAGTTTAGTAAAAGGATTAGAAATAGCAAATAATCCTGGTAGATTAATTGAAACAAAAGCCTATTTGACTAGATTCTCTGCACTATGGAAAAATGGTGAGCATATCTCATTTTTGTTAAAAGAACTAACACAATTATTTGATGAATATAAAAACTCCAAAATTATTATTGAAGATCCTGAAATTTCGATATTATCTGAGGAAACTCATCCATTCTACATCAAGGAAATTCCAATGAATTTGTTAAGATTTGCGTTGTTATCAGATGAGTCTTCAGTAATTGCTTGTATTCCTGAACACATTTGGTCGGATTATCAAATATATGAGTTTGACGTTCTTCCTCCAGTTCCAACAAGTAGAGAATCAACCGATACCATAGAAAAAATTACCAGCTTCATTAATGAAAGTGATCTAGCTACTTCCCAAATGGAGTTAATGCAAGATGAAACTTTAATGAACCAAATTAGACAGCTTTCTTTGGATCAATATTTACAAGAAAATCCTAATGCTGGTTTAGAATAATTTAAAAGGGGGCTACTTTACATCGTTATAAGTAGTCATTAATAAATAAAAATGTTGAACATTATATTGTTTTTATTATGTATTAAAATGTCTTTTGGTTTATATTTACATTAAATGCTTGTTTATGCGAATTTTTTTATATAATAGGTACTAGCTAAAGTTTTCCTCCTTAGCATTAACACTGTTCTCAAAATTAGTTTCTGATTTATCATCTGAAATTTCATTATCATCAGATAATTTTGGAGGTTCAGGAGTCAATGCAGTTGGATCCTTTTGTTTCATATCAACACCATTAGAAAAATCAGGTTGTCCAATTTGCTCAGTCTGTTTATATTTAAGTCCTTGCTTTATTTTATATTGACGTATTTGAACTGATTGATTCTTTCCAGTTAATTTGGAAACTTTACCTGTTTTAGAATACATTGGCTTCTTAGCATTTGTTGGTTGTGAAGAACGTGAAAAATGTCTCCATCTTTCTGTTGGTGTTGATTGTTGTTGACGATTTGGTGTCATTCTAAAATTCTTAGAATTACCTCTAGAATGAGATGGATTTGAACCTGGAGGACCATTCCAAGTCATATTTTGAGGATGGCCATAACCAGTTCTTTGAAACATCTGGCTTTGTTTGAAATGTTGATGAGGATACATTTTAGCCATATATGATGCATTTGTCTGTATTCCATGAGCTGGCTGAAATCCCCAACCGTATGGATCTGATGGTACAAAATAGTTTTCATCAAAACCTTCTGATGAAGGTAGAAATTCATCATAACCATAGGGCTGGTTTTCAAAATTCATCATATGTTGATCCATTGGATAACCATTGTACATATTTGGAGGAAATCCGCTGGGTACCATACCATTATTAAATGGCATTGTGTATTGATACATATTAGGATGCATTTGATAAGTAAATGGTTCATCATTTTGTGTTTCTGGATTTTCTTCAAAATTTTCGTCTATACTAGTTTTCATTGTAGTTGTATTATTAATATCAAGATCACTTGAACCATTTGGACTAGAGCTTTTCTTCTTTTGACCGGGCTGTTCGTGTTCAGTCTTTGTATTTGAAGCGTAAAAGTCACTATTCATAATGAATTTAGGCATTGTCGCAGACATTGGCCAACCCATTGAATTTTGCATTGGGAAAGTAAATTTATTTAATGTAGCTGTATTTGGCATTTGCATTGGCAGCATATCTTCTTCTGGGAATGGCAGTGCACCGTCATATTGCATATTTGGATTTTGAAACATTTCTGGATATGCTGGCTCGAAATTATCTAAAACAATTTCTTGTGATGGGTATTCAATTTCAATTGGAACATAATCCAATGGGAAATCATTATCTTCTTCATTAACCAGGTTATTCATAATATCAGATTTTGGATCTTCATAAGAATTTTTTGAAGTTTGAATATTTAAATTATCGGGTATTACTGTTAAAGATTGTTCTTCAAATTTTATATTTTCTTGTGAATTTATAACTTGACTTGAAATAATTTGTGAATTACCATTCATATCTTGACTATCTTCGAAATTTGAAGCTATTTCATTATCTATTACACTTGTTTGTGATGGATTATTTAACTGAATTTCATTTCTTAAATTTGAATCATAATCATTTTCTGATTTAATTCTTCTTAAATCCACATGTGAAGATAATTGATCGTATACGGGTATTTTGCAATCTTTGTCATATTTAAATGATAAAGAAGGTTCACTAATTGAAGTGGTAGTAGATTGTTGACCTAAACTTTCTCTTTTCAAATCTCTTTCTAAGGCATCTGCAAATAACTTATCATGAGGAACACTAAACCAAAAGAATACTTTTTGCTTTTTCTGAGTTTTCAAACACATATTTCTAAATAAAAAGGCTAAAAATTTTGATTTTGGTTGTTCTAATAATGCATCGATACCACATTTTAAATGTCTCAAATCTGAAAATATACCTTCTTCGAATTTTTTCTTTTGTGTAATTTTTCTACCAAATAATTGCATTCTATATATGCAACATTTAACAACATCTGTACCAGTAATAAAATATAAATTATTCCAAAATACACAAGATGTGAAGCCATGTTCTTCATTTAAATAATATCGCCTTATAACTTGATTCTCTTGCCAATTAACAGGAGCTGTAGCTAAAAAATATTTCAATTCATCTATGAGTTTTAAGGACTCTTCCACTTCTTCAGGTGCAGCCTCTTGTGAGTCACTCACTGGATCTTCAGATAATCTAAGCATGGTCTCATTACCATAACGTTGATCAACTTCATTCATATCTCACTCTCTCACCCACCTAATCTCTCAATTTCAATTATTTCTCACTTTAAACCCACAAAAAATTAAAAACAATTTCACAATTCAACTTGCAATTGTTTAAAACCTCAAACATAGACATCTCAGGAATGTTTTCAACTAGTTTACAACTTATTTAAATAAGATTTTAAACAAATATTCTCACTTGAAACAAATATTTTTCATGTTTCACATTTCGATGAAAATTTATTTTTCAAAAAAAAAATTGTTTCAGATTTTAGCATTCTTAACAGTAAAGAATGTGCAGAAGCTATTGAAGCCAAGTGAAGTAAGCAAGCATACTGTTGATGGGTAATAGTTTCTCTCTATTTTGTGCTTGCAGTAGTTCCCAACTGGTTATTTAGCAATTTCACAGTTAATTGAGCCATTTGGATTAACGTTGGGCAATTTCCATTGATGAACTTGTTCAATGGTGTAGATTTTGGTAAATTTTGTATGGTGATAATGTAACTGGATAGTTTGATATTCAAATATGTCGGTTGGCCCTTCTTGTGGAACATTGAGGGGGTTTCATTTGCCTTTGACAATTGTTCGAATTGTAAAAGACAATTTGTACAATCTTGGAAAATTGGTGTCAATATTTCATTAATTCTGGTTTTACCATATGTGTTCAATGGAGATTCAATATTCTTAGTGATCTCCAATTGACGTATATAGAAATTATTTCTTTGTAACAATGCCCTTTTCATATCATTCACTGTTAACTTATCAATTAAATTTACTTCTGTACAATATATCTTTAAAAATTCTTTACTGTCCATGTGATAAAGAACTTGTGTGATCCAACAGTCATAGACCACTTTGTCCAGTAATAACATATATAATAACTCTTCAGGGTCCTTTTCCACATTAGCATTAATACTTTCAATTAATGAATTGCATGGTCTTACATATCTTTTCTTATAGCCTTCCACTAAAACAGGTAAAGTGTCGTCTTTGATAGATAAATATGATAGTAAACCCATACTGAATTTACGATTATCTTGCACTTTCTCATTGTTCTCAATTACTGGTAACTGAATAATATTTTTTTTACATAATGAAAATTGTACAAATAAACATAATGGATCACTAGCTAAAATAGTATTAGATTCAGAATGTTGGAAAACATTGTACACACCAAGCATGCATGCATCATTTGGAGAATCTAACGAAACGTTATTACCTTTGAAATAATACTTTCTCTTATCGATTGCATCATCTAATAAATCATCTTTTTTAGGTATTGGACCATATGTTTTCAATGGGAATTTATCAAACACATATTTGACAGGTGTAGGAACAGTAAATAGATTATTCATAGTCGAATGTGTAGTTGTCTAACAAGTGTTACCAATACAAATAGGCTAGTACCTTATTTCATATGCCCAACTTTCTTAAATACTAAAATATTATTGGTATGCCTAATGTAACAGCTTTTTCAAACTTTAATTAATAGCTGGAAAAAGTTAATGGTGAGAAGTTTATTTCAAAGACAATGCTATTAAAGATTTTATCCATGGCTCTATACATTCATGGATGCTAATTATATTATTGATACGTATGTATATGTGTGTATGTATGTGGGGGGTGTTTATAATTATTTTCGAGATTCTTATTCATCTTCTTCTTGAGAAAGTAATAATGAACTATTTTTCAAACCTGCATCTTCAATGGTTAAATCAAGCTTTTCAATCAAGTCTTCTCTTTGATGGTTGGTCAAAGTGAATCTTGTAGATGAGAACCCTTCTACGTCAGCTTTTATAAACTCATAGATTGTACGCACGGTATCGTCTACGGTATTGAACCGTCTTACTATTCTTCTGCCATCACCCATACGAATTTGAATTCTCGTAGTAGTACCTGGTTTGTTTGCTGGTTCCTCGTGTGAGACAGCATCAATGGTACTGAATAGATCCTTTTCTTTTTCTTGTTCTTCTTCATGTTCATTAATTTGTTGGTGTTCTGTATTATCTTCAGATTCTGTAATAGAGGCAGAATCTTGTTGAGCTGTTGGTAAACCCATTGATTGTCTAATGGCTAACTCCATTTGTTGTTCTTCAGTTAATGTAGTAGGATCCACTTTTGGTGTGGTCTCTTTAACAATTGGGTTAGTCTTTGTTGGATCTAATGAAAAAGAGCTTAAAAATTCATTGATTTCATTTGTGAAAATATCGAGTTTGGGTACAGTTCTATTCCATTGTTTTAAACGTTCACCTGTCATTGGATCTAAAATAGCTATATGAGGTAAATCATCTTTATCATGAATACCATAAAATTGGGTATACTGTTGAGCACTTCTTGATTCAAAATGATATTGTAAGAAAATAAAATTCTTTCTTAATAATTTTTTTAAATCTTTTGATGACCATAAATCCCTATTTAGAGCTTGACATTGGAAAATTCCTGGATCTTGGATATTAATCATTACCCATTTCTTTCTTTCCATAGCTTTTGATTTAGCAGCTTCTAAATCTAATTTTGAAATAATTTCAAAGGGTGGTTTAAATAATAATGCTAATTTTTGTTCTTTTGAGATTTGTTTTGGTCTTCTAACAACTTTAGTAAATTCTTTGATTTCTCCATCTTCATCTATTTCAATGACTGGCTCCTCCACATATTCAAATTGATCCTCATCATCATCTGGTATAGAAATATCAGAATCGTCATCATCAGAATCTAATGATTCAAATCTTTGATTAAAAATCCCTTCAGGTCTTGAATTATCAAACATATCTCTTGGATGGTGTAATAATGGGGCATACATTCCACCAACACCGCCAAATGTAGCTGGAAAGGTATGTATGTCAGCTAAAGTTTCATGTCTTGCCTCATCTGGTGGTCTTACATAACCTGCATCCCCTGGTTGAGGATCTTGGTAAGCTTCATTTTGAAGTCTTTGTGCTATATCAGCATCAGTTTCCAAATTTTGGGCCATACCACCAGCACCACTAGCACCAATGGAAGCATTCAAGTCCTCATTATGCTGCCTTAATAATGAATTCCCACCATGTTCAAAAAATAAGGATATACTAGCCTCTAAATTGCCACCTGCCATTTCTAAAAATTGTTTGCTTAATTCAACATCATCAGCACCTGTAATTGCCATAAACTCATTTATTTGATCGTCAGCCATTGTCTACAGTAATTATTTATTTTCTCTTGACTCGATTAATAACCAAGAGGGCTCAAAACAATCCAATAATTTCTAAAATCTTCATTAAATAACATTTCATTAAAGCTCTTTTTCTGATATTGAAATACCGATTTGTAACTTAAATTACACATTTAACAAGAAGTTTAACATAATGGAACAAGAAGTACTCATAATACTTGACCATTGAGGAATAGACAGTCTGGGATCTTAATAAGAGTTTATTCTATGGTGTCCATACTGTTGTAGGGAATTTATCGTTTACATCGAGGTATCTTAATGTTGAATTGAGTCAATTCGACTGGGCAAGGGATTTCTTCTCATTGTCAAGACCAGTTATACGTCTGGTTACATCTTTATATATATGTATGTACGTGTATATATGTATATATTGGTGCTTTTTATGGCTTCTTGTATAGTGTAATATGTATTGTAAGCCTTTATTTAATTTTAAATATTGCAATACGATTTTCCAAAAAACAAAATTAAGAATCAGTCAATTGGTCTTGTTTAATAGGTTTATTATAGGTTATTTGTTGGATCTATCGAGTATATAAAGATTCATTGGTGAATTTGTATTTATATTTGATTAGTAGTTAAGTTTCAGTGCTGAAAAGATTGTTTTCTCTCATTTAATTCGTTACTTTGTGTACTTCTGTTAAGTGAAAGGATAAGAGATTTAAAGATGAGTTTAAATAATAAGAATAATAAGTTAGGAAGAGGATCCCTTTTCCAAAGACATAGAGGTAAATTATTGACGTCTGTGGCTGTGTTGACTACCCTTTTTGCCACTGGTTCCATTTGCATATATCTAATTAAAAGATGGTTATATCAACAACAATTGAAAATTTCTGAACAACATTTTATAAGAGAACAAATTAGAAGACGTTTCACACAAACACAACAGGACTCGTTATATGCGTTATATGAATTGATTCCTGTTTTCACATTGGTTCTAGCTAAAGATTTCGATTTAGAACAATTTGTTATTACTCTAAGGGACAAGAAATTAAGTAAGACAAATACAGCAACGAATAATATTAATAATTCAGTAGACGCTGGGGTTGCTGCATCTTCATCCATTCAAGGTGGATTAACCTCTAGTAATAACGGTACTGAAACTGTTCCATCAGATGTAGTAGTGATTCCAAATGAAAATTTGAACTCTATGAGTAAAGCACAATTGTGGAATGAATTAAAATTGAAAAGTTTAATTAAAATGGTTACTATTTCATATACAATTTCCTCTTTGTTATTATTAACAAGATTACAATTAAATATATTGACAAGAAGAGAATATGTGGAAACTGCTGTTAAAGTAGCTGTTGATCAAGAAGCAGCCAAACCAAAAATTGGAGAAACTGTTATAAATTGGTTATCTAGTTGGGTTATTACTTCAAACACTGACTCTAATAATGGTGATAATTTGGGATCTAACGAAACTGAATCAGAAAAATTAGATATGTCTTCAAAGACAAAAATTGCCTATATTAATGAACAAGCATTTTTATCACTATCATGGTGGTTAATTAATAGAGGTTGGCTAGAATTTTCCTCGATGGTAGAAGAACAAGTTATTTTAGAATTTGGCGACTTAAATCCAAAGGATACTTTAACTTTACAAGAATTCGGTGAGAAATTAACTAAGATATTCCAAGTAATTAATCAAAAATTGTTTGCCAAAGAAACATTATCTTCTGAAACAGATGATAACATAACACAAGACTCAAATATTAATAAATTGCATTCTATATTATTACCAGATACTGGCTTAAGAGATTTTGTTTTACAACAAACAATGGATACTGAAACTTTAAAAATTTTAGAACAAGATAAATCAGTTCTAAACCAATTATTGGACGAAACCGTACAATATTTGAATGGTGCATCCTTTTTGTATGTATTAGAATCACTAATTAACGAGTCATTCCAATTCATTATGGCAGATCTAGAAAATAGGGTAACTAAAAAGAACAAACCAAAAAATGACAAGGCAGAAGACCAAGTATCAATTGAAGAAACCAAGTTCCAAATAGCACTATTTGCAATGAGTTCCAAAGATTGTTGTCAAAATATGTTGAAAAACAGTACAACTGCTTTAAATAACGAATTTTTACAAAGATTAGATTCTATGAATACTTTAGACGATATTAGTGCAAGTGTTTACAGTAATTTCGAATTTTAAAACCCACCAAATCCTATATCCACTTTATGAATTAAAAATATACCCTTATCAATGGAAATATCTATATATCTATCTATCTATTGATATTTAATAACTTTAATTACATACTTTATGCTTATTCTATAGCCTTAACATCACCCATCGCTGAACACGAACAGCTATTAATTTTAAAAAATGAATAAATTTGAAATTTGGAATAGATTATTAAGGAATATTGTGATAGAAATAGAGTGTAAATATAAGAATTTGCAAGAGATTAGCCATTAATTGAACGATCTAGTGAACCAAAATTAGTGATTTGTTGACTTAGAGTTATAATCCAGTTTTTCCCAATTAAACTTTTCATATATTGATCTATTTTTTTGAGTCACTTCAACAATTATATTTTTATTAAACAAGTAACTGTATTGATATAGTTACAGATCAGAACATACAATACATATATCTATCTATCTACGGATTTTTCATACAATATGGCAGGTTCTAAAGTACAAACTGTTGTGTTAGTAAGTGGTGAAGGTGAAAAATTCACTGTTGAACGTAGCATTGCTGAACGTTCACTATTATTAAAGAATTATTTAAATGATATGCATGATAACCAACTTCAAGATGATTCAGATGAAGAAGTTGATTCTGACCAAGATGAAGACGATGAAATTGTTATTCCAGTTCCAAACGTTAGATCATCAGTATTACAAAAAGTTATAGAATGGGCAGAACATCATAAGGATTCTAATTTCCCAGATGAAGATGATGATGATTCTAGAAAATCTGCTCCAGTTGATTCATGGGATCGTGAATTTTTAAAAGTTGATCAAGAAATGTTATATGAAATAATTTTAGCAGCTAATTATCTAAATATCAAGCCATTGTTAGATGCCGGTTGTAAAGTTGTCGCCGAAATGATTAGAGGTAGATCACCAGATGAAATAAGAAGAACTTTCAATATTGTCAACGATTTCACACCAGAAGAAGAAGCAGCTATTAGACGTGAAAACGAATGGGCTGAAGATCGTTAATAACAACTCCGGAAATCATTTCAATTCATAATTATTATCAACTTATGTATATATAATCAAAGAAAAGTATTAATTTTAAATGGTGTCCAATCCATAAGTATGTAAGTTCCTACTAATAATATAAATAAGGTATTAATATTACTATTATCTCATCTATTTGTAGATTTTAAAGTGTATTATTCAACAAATGCACGTATGTAGTGATATGTAGGTAGCCCATTTTGGCACATACCCTAATTAGGTAATGACAAACAAATTTGATATACGTTTATTACCCATTTAGGTACATAATATAATTGATAATTTCCCTTTTAGGATTTTATTTTTTCAATTCTCATATGTGATTTCCTAATTAGTGAATTAATCTAACTCAATTAGGTTATAGTATGTGGCTAAATTGGGAGAGATGAGACCTATTTAGGTTGTTTACAAAGAATGTCCCGTAGAAACTGATTTTGATGTATGGGGTTACATGGTACATTTTTGCAAAAACCATAATTTTGAATTTTAACAATTAATTTACATAGTAAAAAATAATTAAAGCATTAATTAAACTTTGATTTAGAGTCTGATATATTGAAATATTTAGTAAGGACACTCAATCAATTGAATTGATCCAAGATTGATAATTGTCAAGTTCAGTGTTTGTTAATAAAATTATTATTTGATTTTAATTTAAAAGATTTTTTCAATCGTTTTCAAATATTTTTGACACAAGAACAAGAAAGTTAATATTAAGAACAAGACAATTATTAACTCAATCTTTAGTCCATCGTTCTAGTAATTAATATTTGTAACGGTGATAAAATGTCAAAGAAAAAAATGTCTAGATCTGTT
The DNA here is from genome assembly GCA_030555675.1 of Vanderwaltozyma tropicalis. NCBI lineage: Eukaryota > Fungi > Ascomycota > Saccharomycetes > Saccharomycetales > Saccharomycetaceae > Vanderwaltozyma > Vanderwaltozyma tropicalis. The sequence continues at coordinate 112,293 of JANIWO010000028.1, forward strand.
AGTGATTCGTCAGTTTTCAAACTGTTCAAGAGAAACAAGAACAAAAAAGATAAAAAGACAAAAAATAATACTACAGATCGGTATTCAAGTTTGCATAATCATAATTCAGGGAGATTTAGTAGAGGTACATCATCAAATAATGAGAGTAGTTTATCAAACATGCATATTCCTGAATTATCTCCCTTAGAATTACCTGATATTGTTTCAATTAGAAGTGGTAGAAGTAGTAATAGAAGTCTTGATTTAGGACGGTCACCAAGAAGATCATTACAGAATTCAACAAGAGGTTTTAAGAAAAATAATAGTTCAACAACTCCAGGAATTTCTGACATATTTGTGTCATTAGAAAATAGTGGTGATGCAAATAGTTCTGATTCAAGAGAACATCTCATTTCGAGTTTAGGTAATAGACAAAAGAAATTTAAAAATAATCATAGTAAAAATAATAATGACAAAAATAATAAAACTTCGAATAATAGTTTACCTACATTTAGACATATGCATAAACAATCTGGTGGTGAGGATAATACTACCTTAGAAAATATACCAGATAATTTAAATTCAAGCACGACAAATTTGTCAACATCTAATAATGAATCATCAAGTAATCTTTTTGGTACACTTTTAGCAATGGCTCATAATGCAACATCAAATATTCCTAGAATATCAATAGATGAATTTAGTGGTAGTCAGAAAAGTATAACGAATGATCAAAATTTATTATTGAATACAGATAGTGAATCATCAAATAAGTTACAATCAAATCCAATAACAAAGAGAAATACAGAAACTCATATTGCTAAAGAATATAATGATACTTTAGAAATGGATCAAAGTAACCGTAGTCTCGGTGTAAAAAATCAAAATCATGATACAGTCATTCATTCATCACTAGCTGCTTTAAATAGAAGTAATTCATTTCTTCGTCATTTAGATTTTTTGCTTGCTTCTCCAAATGCAAGCTCAGGAGCAATTGATGAAAATAAAAATGCATCCATTGATTTAAATTCAAATTTAGTAACAGATAATAACAGTTTAGCTCAATCAAATCCAAATTTGTTGATATCAACAAAAAATAGTACACAATACTCTAATAAATCAGAGACAGATTTAAGTGAAAATCAACCTGAACCAGATATATTATATGATGATAACAGTAAAGCAGCAAAAGTAAAGTTTGAACCACTAACAACTAAAGCTTCTGCTGTTTCATCTTTTGGCAATGGTAACTTAACATTAGATGCATTGGTAAAATCACCTAGTATAGACAGTATTGAAATAGAAGACAACACTCCAAACAATACCGCTATTCCTAATCAAGATTATGTCACCATTTCTGAAAATTCAAGAACTAGTAGTTTAGTAAGGTTGTCAAGAAATTCAAATTCATTAGTAAATATTGCAGCATTAAGAGGAAGAAGTAAGACATTACCTGGTAACGATAATTCAGATGATAATCAAAAAAGATCATCTAGAATAACAACAAATTCAAACGAAGAACAATCTAACATTTCAGATAATGAAGAACGTCAACCACGTAGGTTATCTAGGAAATTCTTTGATAGAAGATCTTTTTCTCCAAGTTTAGGTATGAAAGTGTTACCACCAATGATAAATTTTACTAACCCATTATCTAAAGGTAGGCAAAGTACCAGTGATTATGCAACTCCGGTAAGAGCTCGTGCTAGTACAGCAGCTTCAGGGAATATGGACCCTTCCTTGAATGTTGAAATTATGGATCAAGTGCAACTACAAGGTGTAGAATATTTATCAGAGAAGAAAAATGCAGATTTTCATAAATTCTTCAAAGATATTGCAGGAATATCGCCTAACGAAAGACTAATATTGGATCCAAGTTGTGCTTTATCTCGTGATATTTTAATTCAAGGTAAAATGTATATCACAGATCAAAATATTTGCTTTAATTCAAATATCTTAGGTTGGATAAGTACAGTGATTATTCCGTTTAAAGAGATTGTTCAAATTAAGAAGAAATCAACTGCTGGTATATTTCCAAATGGTATTGTTATTGACACATTGCACACTAAATACGTTTTCGCATCATTTATTTCAAGAGATTCTACTTTCGATTTAATTACAGACGTCTGGAACCAAATTATCTTAGGTAGGCGTCATATTAATTTTAAAAATAAAGGTGATAATGAAGATATATTGAGTAAATCATCTTTAGAATATAGTTCAGATGAAGATTTAACTGATTTTGATGATGAAACACGTCGCCGTAACAGTGACTTTAAAGGATACTCCGATGACGAAGGTAATGAAGATGATGAAAACTCTATTGATTCCACAGAAATGACATCAAGTGACGAATTAAATGATGAGCCAATTGTAAAATCAAAGAAGATGTCAACTTCAGCAGGCCCTCTAAAGCATGCACCAACTACATCTGATTACAAACCTGCTGACAATGAAAGATTATTGAATGAAACTGTATTTTCAGCACCATTAGGTCAAGTTGTTGATCTGCTATATGGGGCAGATTCTTCTTATACAGAATCCATTTTAAAAGCCCAAAAAAATTATGATATTTCTGCTATTCCTAAACTTATTGGAGGGAAAACTCGTGAATTCACATATGTTAAACCACTTTCTGGACCAATCGGTCCAAGTAAAACTAGATGTTTAATTACTGAAACACTAGATCAATACGATTTGGCTGATGTTGTCAAAGTTACTCAAATATCAAAATCTCCAGATGTTCCCTCAGGTAACTCTTTTTATGTCAAAGCTACTCATATTTTTACATGGTCAAGTAATAATTCTACAAAGATGCAAGTATATGTTTCCGTGGAATGGACAGGTAAGAGTTGGGTAAAAGGTGCCGTAGAAAAGGGTTCATTTGATGGTGTCACTGAGACAACCAAGATAATGGCAACTGAAATGGCAAAGTATTTAGAAACCAGTTTTGGTAAAGGTGCTGGAGAGGAAGTAGCTGTAGTAGAAGAAGTTTCTACACTACCAAAAATGGAACCTTCTACTCATGCGCCAACAGAATCAGGATATAAGAAGGAAAAGGATGATAAAGTAATCGATGAAAACATTAATTTTAATGCACCATTAGGTACTGTTTTCCAATTATTATTTGGTGATGATTCATCATATATGAACAATATTATATCAAAACAGAAAAATTTTGATATCACAGAAATTCCAAAGTTTGTTGATAATATAAGAGAATATTCTTATATCAAGCCACTGAATAATTCCCTTGGTCCAAAACAAACTAAATGTTTGATAACTGAAAAGATTGAAGAAATGGATTTAAATTCTCATATAATGGTAAGACAGATCACTAAAAATCCAGATGTTCCATCAGGTAATAACTTTTCTGTTCACACCAAGGTTTATTTATCATGGGGTGCTAATAATACAACAGATATGAATGTTTATACAAGTCTAGTGTGGACTGGGAAATCTTTAATTAAAGGTGTTATCGAAAGAAGTACTGTTGATGGTCAAAAAGCATCAAACCAAGTTTTGATTGACGAATTGAAAGAAATTATCATTAACGGAACTACAACAGGTAAGAAGAGAAAGAGAGCTAAGACTATGAAATCTAAAAAATCAACAAAGCCAGCCACAACAGAAGTACCAACAGAAGTACCCTCAGGCTTAGGTGGTGGTTTCATTTCATCTTTAATATCTCCATTTTTTGAAAACTTTGAGATTACATCTATTTCTGGTATTCTTACAATTGTAGTTTCATTTATCATGTTCATCTTCTTCATACGTGCACTATTTGGTATGGGTGGCAAATCTAAATTACAAGTTGTTAAACCTGGTACAATCATGATGGATGGTAATGAGTATAACTTTGTTCCTAATGCTAAAACACTATATAACGTTTACGAAGAAGATATTAGGGAAAGTGCTCATAACCATAAGAATAAAGGTCATGATTTAATCATGGAAACTGAAAGTACTATATGGGAATGGTTAAATGACAGAGGTAATGAAACATTACATTCATCATTCGATATACAAAGTATCGATATGTCCAAGTGGCAAGGTAAAGCTGGCAATTATAAACTTCAACAGTTGAAAGAAGCAATAAAAATTACAGAATTACAATTAGAAGAATTAAGGAGAATGCTACATAACATAGATAATAGTACATAGATGAAATAATTATTTAGATAATATTAGATTCTTATTTTGAAAGGAGTATTATATAATTAGATAATTAATATTTTATAGCAAAAATATAAAAATTATCGTTTTAAATAAATATTATGTTTAGGCGGCTAAATTTTAAATTTTGAATACAACTTTTTAGTTGACATAATATCATTTATTACAAACTTCAACAGAAGATATTAACATAAATAACAATTCAAGGACATAAATAATGAATATTAACAAAATTATAGCTGAGAAACAAAAAACTCTTATTTCTAAACAAGAGACCCAGAAAGATTTACAAACAAGATTCAATGACTTATCTATTAAAAATCATATGTATGTACCTTCAATAGAACGAAATATGACGAATATTTTATTAACTAATGATATTAAACAGAGAGCTTAGTCCTGAAAAGCTTTTAAAAGAGCATATCAAAAGGCTAAAAGAATATAACGAATTAAGAGACACAGGATTAAGATTAGCTCAAATGATTGCTGATGAAAAAAATGTCAAGATTTGTGATATTTTTGAAGAAATGGGTTATGCAATGAATGATAGTTAAATATGTAATATTAACAATATATAATTCTTTTTCTTTATTTTTCTGAATACGAATCATCATCTACTGACATATCTTCACTACTGTCGTCACTATCTGGTAAAATAAAACTGACATTCTTTGAATTTTCTGATATTTTAGAACTTTGATCATCTTGAGGATTCAGCATATCGACATCGTCATCATCTTCTATTTCATTTTTGACTGTTGTATTTTCTTCCTCTTCTAATTCTTCTCTGCTTCTTTTATTCGAATTATCTTCTTCATCAATATATTTATCCAATATTTCATGGTTGGCAGATTGTTCTTCTTCAAAATCTTCTTCTTTATCTGATGCATTGTTGGTACTTTCAAGAATCATAGAATATTCTTGATCACTATTTTCTGATTCATCTTTTGTTTGATTCATTGATTTTTCCTTGGCTTCATCTATGACATTAATTAATGTTTTTTTGAATTTCTCTAAAATATTAATTGTCATATTATCAATGGATTCATTTTCAATTATATCTTCAACATGTTCTAAAACTTCTTCCAAAGTTGATAAATCATATTCAGAAGAAATATAAAATGCATTAATATTTGATAAAATCATCTTTTTAATAGCTTTCTTTTCAAATTTTGGAAACAATTGTAAAACATCAAGTAAAAATTTTACTTGAACATCGTTTTTATTTGCATAATCAGCTTGACCAACAATTTTTCTTGGATCAACCCAATCTATTAATTGTTGAAATATAACATTAGGTTTTAACATAGTTTCTGATAATTCTAATTCTTCATTTGTTTGCATTTCATCCCAAAGGATACATATCCTTAGAAGAACATCAGCTGCTATTCTTGCCATTCTTTGTTGGTGCAATATATGTGAGAAACAGTACACTGGAATACAAAATGCAAATGCTTGAATCAATCCTTCATTGGAATAATTTATTGGTGTAAAATAAGATAAAACTAATGTTTCAAATAAATCATCATCAGTGAAAATATCTGCCAAGTACAATTTACACAACCCTTCAGCCGTTGTAACTTGACATTCTGGAAGTTCTGTATTTTTTAGTACTTTGTAGAATATCTTATGCAAAGATATAGAATCAACCATGCCTTCTCCATCAACAATAGCCAGTCCATGAACAGAAAATATATCTATGATAGATTGAAGTGCTATATTTTTTAAAGCGGCATTACCTTTAGAGACACACATACCAAGAATGTACATGTTTTCAGTAGCCAATTGAACATCAAGCAGACAGCACAAACTCAAATTTCTAACACCTAATTCTCTCAGTTTTGGTTCTGTATTTCTGACAGCTGGTGTAATTAAAGTATCAATTAATGATGTAATTAAAATATTTTGTTCTAAAGATTGTTCAACAAGTTCTAACATATGTGATGATCTAGTCAAACATATCAACATTGTTTCTGGTCTTACTTCCGTTTGATTTGATAGATGCTTCATGCTATTTTCTTCTGTAGTCGAAGCTTCTCCGTTGACTAAATTTTCAACAGATGATCTAAATTCTTCGAATGCAGCTTCGTCATCTTGTTCATCATCATCATCATCATTTTTTGAAGCTAATCTTTGTTCCTCTCTTTCTTGCAATTCAATATCATCATCTCTTATATCATTAATAATTTCAATTGACATAGAAACAAAATCTCTTTCATTGATTGATAAAATTTTTAAAACTTTTAAACCGATATTAATAAGAGGTTCTGACAATCCTGTTATACCTAACATGTTTCTAACAACTGTTAACATTGATCTTCTACCAATTTCATCACTGAAATCATATTTATTAGCTATTATTAGTAGCTGCTCAATAATAAAATCTAAATGATGTCTGTCTGCTTTTGATAATGGTTCTTCTTTGAAACGTTTTTTTATATAGAAATCCAAATTATCAGCAAGTTTTGCTGCTTCTGGGAAATTGGCTTCAATAATTTCAGATAAATCATTATTTAAACAATGCATATAAAAGCATCGTAGTAAGAAGACAATTTCAACAGTAAAATCTTTCCATATATCTTCAGGAAATTTAACTTTTGATATGATATCTGATCTTGTTTCAAACAATGTTTGCATTGCTTTATCAGCAATATTAGATTTTGTTACATTTAATTTTTCTATAAGTTCAATTAAATCACCATCTAATAAATTTAACCAATCATGAGCAATTAGTTTTGAACATGCTTTCCTTACAGGTTCTTCTCTATCTTCTAAACCCCATTTAATTAATTGATTTAAAATTCTTGAATCAATTTTATCAAAACATTTTTTACCCATTGACTTTAAAATTCTTGAATATACTAATCTTCTATTAACTTGATTAACATCACGGGCTCTTTCCAAAATATGAGCTCTTGTATGGGTATCATTAACTAAATTCAATAAGACAGCACGACGAACATCGGCAGAAGAATCATTTTGTATAGCAACCATTAATTTATGAGTAGCATCATCAATAGTTTCTTCATCATTTGAATTTTGATTGGTTTGTTGTGGTTCATCATTTTGAAATTTAGTTAAACAGAAAACAGCTTGCATTCTTACATTTGGTTCTTTATCATAAATTCTTTTATTTAAAGACCACATTAACAGATTATATAGTTCTTCATCAATTTCACCAATGTTATCCATAATTACTGCTAATAATTGTAATACTCTATATCTTACATTTCTTTCTTTACTTTCAATACCTCTTAAAATATGTCTCATAAATTGGTCAACAAATCTACTAAATACTTCTTCCCTATTGTCTTCCAAAGTAATATTTTCCTTTTTTGCAGTTTCAATGTCACGATCTAAGGATGCAATGAATGCAGTGACCAATTTAACAATTCTATCACCAATAACTTCATTTTTTTTCAATGGTAAAATTTTAGTTACTAATTTATTAAACCAAAAATTGAAAGCATCTTCATAACCTTGGGAAACGGCTTTCACTTGAATCTTCTTCAAAACTGCAATGTGTTTACGGTGACCAGCGTAGCTTGATTGTGCCTTTTGGAACACATCAGCAATTGCATAAAAGATCTTAGAATTTTCCTCATCATTTAAATCCATCGTCACTTTTCCTTGTTCAAAACCAGCAGAATCCACAACAGACAACTAAAATAACCAACTAGATCTCCCCAAATGGTACTTGAAGTATCACCAAAACACAACAGTTAACCATACAAACTCAATCTTAAATCACTAGCATCTTTAAAATTGAGTTTCACCATTTTGATCTTAAAATGGTAAACAAACCATACACACACAGCGCGGTGCACGGCTGCCAACATCAACAAAGTCACGTGCAACAAAGCTTAAACCCAATAATTGATCAAAACACCAATTGAACCACATTGGAGTGCCATAATCCAACATCGATAGATAGATATATATAAGCACCCATTGCCAACACAGTGATGGCATCATCCACTGTTTTATCTAACAACCCACTTCTTGTCATCTCATCGACATCTAAAACATAACCCATCCGGCCAGCCGGGTAACGTCTGAAAATTTTTCATTTCGAAGCTCATCGCTAAAAATTCAAAATTAAGCTTTAAGATGAGATGCATCTGTAGTTAAATTGGTTAATTATTTAGTGGTTAAGGTGTATTGCCGTTGTTATTATTGAGTATTCTATAGTGTAGGGTAGTGTAGTGTTGTTTCTTTATATAGATATATTTGAGACAATATGACCGGACAAGATATGTTAGCTGTGCATAGAGCTAGATTTGTTAATTTTACACCTGCTAATATTACATCGTTGGCCTTTTCTCATAAATCAGATAATGACAAATTGACACCTTCTGATTTACGTTTAGCCGTCGGTAGAGCTGATGGTAACATTGAGATTTGGAATCCAAGAAATAACTGGGTTCAAGAATTGATTATTCAAGGTGGTAAAGATCGTTCTATTGAAGGTCTTTGTTGGAGTAACGTTCATGGTGAACCGTTAAGATTGTTCTCCATTGGTGGCTCCACTGTGGTTACTGAATGGAATCTATCCACTGGGTTACCTTTGAAAAATTATGATTGTAATGCAGGTGTTATTTGGTCAATTGCAATTAATGAATCACAAAATAAATTATCTCTAGGCTGTGATAATGGTACTGTTGTCATTGTTGATATATCTGGTGGTATTGGTTCTTTGGAACACGATACAATCTTAGTGAGACAAGAGGCAAGAGTGTTGACATTAACATGGAATAAAGATGATTTTGTTATTGGTGGTTGTTCAGATGGTAGAATTAGAATTTGGTCCATACAAAATAATAATGAAAATAAAGGTAGATTATTACATACTATGAAAGTTGATAAATCAAAAAATGAATCAACTTTAGTTTGGTCTGTATTATATTTACCATTAACAAATCAAATTGTCTCTGGTGATTCTACTGGTAGTGTTAAATTTTGGGATTTCCATTTTGCTACTTTAAATCAATCTTTCAAGACTCATGACGCTGATGTTTTGTGTTTAACTACTGATGTTTCCAATACTCAGGTTTTCAGTGCTGGTGTTGATAGAAAAATTTACCAATTTAGTCAATCTATTACAAAACAATCAAAGGATAAATCACATAAATGGGTTACTACTTCAAACAGATTATTGCATGGCAATGATGTTAGAGCTATGTCATCTTATCAATCAAAGGGTGCTGATTTCTTAGTATCTGGTGGTGTTGAAAAAACTTTAGTCATTAGTTCCGTTTCATCCTTTGCTGATGGTAATTATAAAAAAATGCCTATAGTAGTACCATTTGCTAAAAATATTTTAGTTAACAAAGAACAACGTTTAATTGTCATGTGGCATGAATCAACTGTTAAAATTTGGACTGTTGGTAAAGATTTAGATTCTGAAAAAAATTATAAATTAGTTTGTAAATTAACTTTGAGAGATGAACAAAATATTTCTACTTGTACTATGTCTCCAGATGGTACCGTTTTAATTGTAGGGAGACCATCTACAACTAAAGTATTCCATTTACAACCAATGGGTACTAAATTAAAAGTAACTAAATTGGATAATGATTTATTATTGAAAACTGGTACTAAGTATGCACACTTTATCGATAATTCAAATATTATTATTTGTTCATCAGAAGATGAATTATTCACAGTTGATTTGGAATCTGACGATGATGAAGAAATGGACGAAATTGAATTACCTGATATCCAACAAACTAAGAGTAGCATTAAACTTTCATACATGAATAACATCAATAACTTACAAGTTCAAGGTAAGTACGCCGTTGTCTCTCATAGTTCTGGTTCCATCGTTTTAGTTGACTTAGAAACCAAAGAATGTAAGGTATTAGCTCGTCTAATGAATTATATTACTGCATTATCCATTAATAATAAAAAAAACACAGTTGTTGTTGTAACTGCTGAAAATAAAATTTATGAATTTAATATTAATAATGGTCAAAAAAATGATATCAAAGAAGAAAGTATATTAACACAATGGTCAAAGAATAACACTGAAAATTTACCAAGACAGTTCCAAGACTTAAAGGAAAAATGTTTAGGTATTTTCTTTGATGGTCAAAATGAAAATAAAGTTTGGTTATGGGGTGCTACCTGGTTAGCTAGTTTAGATTTTTCCATTGATCTACCTACAAGTGGAAGAAAGAAGCCAAAGAAGCGTAGCCGTGATGGCTTAACTATTACCGATGAAAGTAATTTCCTTAATGATGGTGAAGAAGAGGAAGAAGATAATGAATTAGAAACATCTGAAGCTTTATCCATTATGACATCTCAATCAAACAGATTAAAAATCAAGGATTCAAATAAAGATAAATCTGAATCACAAGCATTCTTCTTCACTGATAAATATAAACCAATTTTATTTACCGAATTTATTTCTTCTAAAGAACTTGTTGTTATCGAAAGACCTCCATTAATGGTCACTAGCCAACAAGCTGCCTTTGATTTACCAAAAATTGTATTCTAAACAATACTAAAAAGAAAAAAGTCACATCCATTAAAATAATAGGAAAATAATTTCATTCATGGTACATTATATAAAAGGAAAGAATAAAAATTTCTCGTTAGAAAGACATCTCATTTATATCATTTTTTATATTGGATTTATTTTTTTTTACAACTTCAAATTTGTAGTTTAACATCTTAAAAAATGGAACCAACTTCTAATCTGAGTCAAAGAGGCATCCATGGTGTTAAACTCAGGATAACAATTGTTCATTTCGATGTATTTATTCATACTATATACTCATCTATGTATTTAATATGGCATTAATTTTTCACTGCACGGGTGCTTACCCTTTAATGAAAAAATCTATATATTAATGAATAAGATGATATAGTTTAAAGGTATTTGTTCAAAGGTTAAGTATATAAAATGGCTACTTTTGGTCAATCAATCGTCTAAGATGGAGGATAATGAGGGTCATGGTGATACTACTGTGAATATAGGTGAAGAATTCGTTGAAGGCCCAGTATCTTGTCCTATTTGCATGGGAGAATTTAAGAATTTGAAAAAATTGAATAAACATCTTGATAATGAGCATGGGTTTGGTAATAGTACTTCATCTGAGCAATTGCCAGTGGCTAAATTAGAGAAAAATGGACCAGTTGTTCCTTTGCATTCTGACCTCAAGAAAAAACTGATTAGTAAGAAACATTGGAAATCTATGGAAGAAGTAGGAGGTAAATGTCACTTATGCAATAGAACGCTGAATAGAAACACAGGAGTTGCAAACTGTAGAAAATGTGGTAATGTGTTTTGTAAAAAGCATTGTAGAAATATCATACAGTTAGATTTGAATGCAAAATATACTACTGATAAAGGACTGTGGTATTTATGTTGTCATGAATGCTTTAGTTCAAAACCTGGGTTCAACGATTATGGAAGTGTTGTGGAGTTAACAGACACCTTCAATTCAATAAGAACCAAAAGAGTTGAAGATAAGAGGTTACGTGATTTACAATTGGAGAATAGATTAGTAAAATTAATCGATGGAGTCATCGCAATCCATAGACATTATAAAGATAGTCTATTGATGCCATTCAAGATATTCAATGAAGTTTCAAAATTAGAGCAATCCCTAACATATTGGAAAGATGATACATTAGTCATAGCTTGTTCAATCTGTTTAAGTAAATTTACCATTTTCATGAGGAAACATCATTGTCGATTATGTGGGAATGTAGTATGTGATCAAGAGAGTACAAATTGTTCGAACCAAATATTTATTCAACAATTAGCCAATGCAGGATCTGATCTAACTTTTAAAAACATTGGACCAGATCTACCTGAAATGAAGTATAGCGCCAGATTATGTTCTCATTGTGTTCAAAATCTATTTGTAGGAAGGAAATTCAAAAGGGACATTGAAAAACCACCATCTATGTTATTATCAAAATTCAATGATTTGAGCAATACTACAAGAGTAATATCCGATGTTTTACCCACTTTTCATAACTTATTATCATCTTTTGAAAATAATAAGGATAATAATCAAATACCCAGCAGTGAATCAATTAAAGAATTAGCATATGTGAGAAATAAATTACTAAAATCATTTTCCACTTACAACAATATTGCAAGACAAATATCTATGATAGTTCCTCAAACTGAATCAGAAAGGAAAATTCAACAATCAATACAACAGGTTTCTTCCAAATTTGTTACTGAAAAGATTTTACCATTGAAATCAGTTCCAGCTATTTTAAATCCAACAAATTCAATGGAAAATGAAAAAATATTACCTGAAGTTAAATCTTTGTCTGATTTAATGTTCAACAATTTGACTATAAAAGAAGTTAAACAAAACCGTGAAGAACTAATGGTTTTAAAGGAACAATGTTTCTTGGTAGAAAACATGATGGCTACTGCTAAGAAACAAAGGAAGTTTGATGAAATCAAAACATTAAATGGGAATTTACAGGATTTAACTAATAGAATAAATGAAATCCAAATGGCATTAGGCGAACAAGGTTTTGAATAGCTCTTGAAACTGTTAAAACATCCTCTCATCGCATATAAAAATCAACTTCACGCATCGCATTAATCTCTGCATCTTATAAATTAACAAGTGATTTACCATTATCAATGACAATGAACCATTACATACATAATCAAATAGATTTTATAACATTTAAACAATTGATATTCATATATTTTAAATATATTTGGCCATAATATATACATTAGAGCACTGTTTATTATTTGGGCATCGCATTTCTGGAAGGCGCTGTTGAAATTTTTGATATCAATTGGAAAAGAGATGTGTGTATGTATGTATATTGAAATTCACAATGAAATATTAGTTAAATAAGAGTTTGTTAATTGTTAGCTCGAGTTATTTGAAAATTGTATAGTATTATTGACTTTTAGGAATACCAAGATTGAAGATATTTTTTACACTTTTTAACTATGGAAGTATGTACCATTGAAAATGGAAGCGATGTGGTAGAAACAATTGAAACATTATACTAACTTTTTAAATTTGAATATTGTTGAAATAGGATACAAGAAGGTCTGAATTATCCGAGCTGAATAATAAAGCTTGGATTGGGATGTCTGTCTTTCCTTTACAGTCCAAAAAATTGGATTCTAGTATCAAAAGGAATACTGGTTTTATTAAAAAATTAAAACAAGGTATTAATAAAGAATCAATGGCCTCCTTATTGAAAGATCTTGGTGAAGTATCATTGGAAAAGTATCTATCGGAAATTATAGCGACTGCAAATGAGGCATTGACGAATGTAAGTAATAAAAATGAAGATATCGTTGCTGCTGTAGAGATTATTAGTGCAATCCATCAACGTTTCAATGAAATGTTCACAGAAAAATTATTTGGCTTATTTCTACATAATTTTACAAACCCAACAATTGAATTAGATAATGATAAGGATGAAATAGCAAGGATCAATAGAATTAATAGTAATTTAAGAATATTTACTGAACTATATTTAGTGGGTGTATTCACTTTAACAGAAGATTTTGTTTCAAAAGAAATTCTTCCTCCATTCTTAAGTAAGAAATCATCTAAAAAAGATCCAATTCTATTCAGCATTTTAAAAGAAATTTTAAATTATAAATTTAAATTAGGTTATACGACTTCCATTGCAACAGCATTTGTAAAAAAATTTCCAGCTTTCTTCAAAGATGAAGATAATTCATGGGATGATTTTATTAAAGAATCTTCATTAAAAAAATCTATGCAAGCAATATTTAAAATATTCACTGATGCTACTTTTGCAAGAAGTATTGACCTGAATAAAAAAACTCGTAAATTATTCAAAGAACATCAAAAATGTCAAATTCGTACTGGTAAATTGAGAGATGAATACATTGACGAATATGATACATTAATTCCAATTTTCGAAAGGTTTAGTAGTGCATCAGAATTGTTGGCCCAAGTTTTTGAATTAGAAGCACCAGTATTCGAAACTGACGATGAAACTTTAAAGAGTTCGCCTCCTATAATTACCAATCAAGCTGTCCCAGCTAGTCAACGTATATGGGAAAATGATGATGTAAGAAGATTTTATGAATTGTTACCTGATATCAAAGAAATTGCCAAAGAATCACAAGAATCAACTTTTGAAGATGCTACTCCACTAATAAATAATTTTTTTGCAGAATTAGAAATTGTCGAAACAAAAGAAGGAATTGATGGATTAGCAAGATATTATTGGATTAATCATTTAGATAATAAAGCCACTAGAAAAAGATTACTAAAATTCTTTATGGAGACACAAGATTGGAGTAAATTAAAAATATATTCTAGATTTGTTGCAACTAATACAGTATATTTCTCGGAACTGACTGAAGAGTTAATCAACTACCTAGATAATGGTTTCCGTAGTCAATTGCATTCTGATAGAATTAATTTTAAAAATATTATTTTTTTCAGTGAAATGGTGAAATTCATGTTGGTTCCAAAGTTTATGATATTCCATAAAATTAGAACATTGGTTATGAATATGCAAGTTCCAAATAATATTGAAATTTTGACTGTTCTTTTTGAGAATTTGGGTAAATTTTTAATTAATAGTCCAGAATTCAAAGAACACATGGAAAAAATGATACAATTAATTAAAGACAAAAGCAAAGATAGACAATTAAGCATGAACATCAAAAGCTCAATTGATAACTTGATTATATTAGTTTATCCACCATCTGTTAAAATTTTGAATTCTGAAAGAAAGGTTTACACACCTGAACAACAATTCTATCGTATTTTAATCAGAAGAGAACTTTCTAATATTACTTTAAAGCTAGGTACAAAATTAATTAAAAAAGCTCATTGGAAAGATGAAAAAGTTGTTCAAACATTATTTTCATTATTTACAAAGCCTCATTTGGTTCATTATCAAAATATCCCTATGTTGAGTAGCCTATTGGCCAGTATATACCAGTACAATAGGTCTTTTGTTGTGAAATGTGTTGATCAAGTAATTGAAAATATTGATAGAGGCTTGGAAACAAATACTTATGGAGATAATATGAGTAGAATTGCTAATATTAGGTATCTTACTGAAATTTTCAATGTCAAAATTATAAAATTCAATGTATTAATTGAAACTTTATACCATATCTTAAGATATGGCCATTTTAATGGTACTCCAAACCCATATATTCAAAGTGCCGATGATCATAAAGACAATTATTTTAGAATTCAATTAGTTGCTACCAGTTTATTAAATATCTCCATGAATATTCCAAACATGGAGAAGAACATTAATCAATTCTTAATATTTTTTGAATTTTATACTTTTACTAAAGACGAACCTATCCCAATAGAAACACAATTTAGAATAACAAACATTTTTGATAAATATTCCACTAATGTAAAATTTGAAAGATCGTTAAATATTGAAGAAAGTACTACCAGATTAGTCTCTCTACTACAAGAAAACGACAAATCATCTAAAAAACCTCAGAACCTTACATCCTTACCAATTATTACTGAAATCGACACTGAATTAGAGTTTAAGACAATGGATGAATTAAGCAACAGTGAAAGCTCTTCTAGTGAATCAGAAAATTCTGGTGAATCAGAATTTGAAATTAGTGATGCTGAAGATGGAATTGATGATGATGATGAAGGAGAAAAAGGAAATGAGTTGAGATTAAGTGATAGTTCTGAAGATGACGATTCTGACAGTTCCGATGATGATGACGATGATGATGACGAAGAAGAAGAAGATGACGATGATAGTGATACTGACAGTGAGAGTGATACTGACAATTCTGACTCCGAATCCGATAGTGATAATGATATGGACGCTGATCGTGATATTGAAAAAAGAAGAATATATGAAGAGTATCAAAAGAAACTAACTCAAGATGATGAAAAGAAAGTTGAAGAAGAATTAGAGCGTCAATTCCAATTAATGATGCAAGAATCTATTGATTCCAGAAAGAATGAAAAAATAGCCACAAATAATATACCTTTTGTCTCAAATAGAATGAATGTGGCATCTTCATCAACTTTTAATATAGCAGAAGGAACTAACGATAGTCCTGGTATTAAACCAAAAAAAGTTGCATTTAAATTCTTAACCAAATCAGGTAAAAAAACTCAAGCGAGAACATTAGCATTACCCACAGATGTCAAATTTGTTTCTGATGTACTAGAAGAAGAAGAAAGGTTAAGAGATGAACGTGAAAAGATCAAAAATATCGTTCTACAACGTGCATTTGATTAAATGATATGTGCATAATTCAATAAATTTCAAAAATTTCATTCAAATTAAATAAAATGAATCTGAAAAAGAGAATGACAAATAGAGAGAAATACTCATATACTATCATATCAAATTAATATTAGTTCAATGCACATCTTATAAATAATACTGATAGTATTACATCTCATAAATATATAGCATAGTTTAATTGATATTAATCAAATAATCCACACATCGTTATAAATGATATTCATTATAATGGGCCTATTAAATAGTTGGAAACCTAAAATTTCAGAATAAGGACATCAAGAAACTGAGATTTGAAAGACTCAATTGATATTAAAGATATTAAGATTGGAATATATTGATTGTAGTAAGTGTTTTTAACTTTCAATTGTGATTGTGATTGTGATTGATATTAATCTATCTCTTATAGATAACCATATTTGTTAAGTTTACTATGTCTACCGCTAACGTATTAAGATACTCTGCCTTGGGGTTAGGGTTATTTTTTGGTTTTAAAAATGATTTGTTTCTAAAGTCATCTGCATGTAAGGATAGGGAGGAACACGAATACCAAAACAAACTAAAGCTTATTGAAGAAGCTAAAAAGGAATATGCAAAGTTACATCCTCCTGCCAAAGCTGATACTTCATCCGGACCTACTGAAATAAATTGGGAAGATCCAAACTTAGACTATGCTTCTGTTGTTTTAAAAGCCGTTGAAACTTTGAAGAATTGAACATTTTAGTACTTCATTTATTTATATATTCATATTTTCCATGTTTCATATTTCTTTGGTCCATTCAATGGTGGTACTATACTTTAAATCTATCGAAGTAACAGCTTCAATAATATAAATAAACTACTCATCAAATGATTAACTGATAATAATAATAAAAAAAAGATTTGTCAAGCATGGTACTCTTCACCTTTATTTGACTCTTTTAAATGATATTCAACCATTCCTGTTTTGATAATATTTTGAATAAATTGTATATAATTAATCACTTCTCTAAATATACTCAATAATAAAAGGAAAATAAAATGAAATTTTAAATTTATTATGTCTATTATTTATAATAATCGAATTTTCTATATACAAGTATTTATATTTCTTATCGTGAGGTATATAAGTTCAACTATTCACGAACTCTACTAAAGATCCTTCCTTCTGGTAAACCGTATTTTTCTCTAACAGCTTTAACATTAGCATCCCATTCACTTCTCCAAACATGAGCACCAACAGCTTCTAATTGATTATCTTTAACATATTGTCTAATATCGAAGTTATCCCTGTCCAATGTTTCTGGTAGTGGCAATGGATCTGAACCGGTTTGTCTGAAAACCCAAACACTGTATCTTTGAGCTCCTATGTTCTTTTCTGGAGTAGGTGGAATATAATCAGCTAGAATATTTGAATCATTAAATTTTCTTGAATCAACTAAGTTGTCATTGTATGAAATTTTGATATTATTTAAACCATATGATAAAGATGTGGTAAATGTATCATTTTCAATATCTGGTACATCAGGATTCACTACTAGAATTGTGTACAATTGCTTTTCAGTGTCAATATTATCAAATTCTTGAATTTTGAAAACAGGTGGCATTGAAGTAGTGTTTGAAGATAGTTTTTCACCAGGTTCAACCCATTTATTAACACCGGTAGAGAATGGGAATTTAATATTGACCGCAGCTTTTGGATCCAGTGTTGGTAGAGTATCGGGAATAACTGAAAGTGTTTCTAGTCTTTGCATTAATAACATTTGGCCATAAGATTCCCAATGTTTACGACCTAAATGTCTATATACAGGTTGTTCATAATCGATAATTGATGGGTTGTTATCTAATTTTTCGTTAAATTGGAAATTATATTGAACTTCTGGGTTATCTAATTCAGCAGTAACCAATAGCTTTTCTAATTCAATTGGATCTTTTGTATCTCTAATTTGCTTATAGATATTTTCTGACTTGGATTGTAAAAAATCATAAGAAATTTTGAGCATATCATCGATATGTTCAGGAGAGCTATACTTGAAACGATTTAGTTTTCTCTTAATGGATGTAGGACCAGTAGCAGGAGTACCTTCCAAAATAGTCTTCTTAATTGTAGAAGATTGAATACCTAAACTTTCAGATCTCTTACCGAATTCTGACCAAACTTTCCCAGTTCTCAAAACACGAGAGCTGTGGAGTAATCTTGACTGCATCATATAACCCTGATAACTTTGTTGTAGTCCAGATATATACTCTCTCTGGGCTACAACACCAAACAAATCATGTTTTAAACTACTCAATTACATACATTTTAATACTTAATTTCAATAATTTCAGAATTTTTCATTTCCAAAATATTCAGGTGTCAGGTCGGGTAAGCTGATGCTTTTTCATTAAAAGTAATACCAATTCGGTGACAGTAAATGTATTTACATGGAAGCACTCCTTAACCCAAATAATACTAGCAAGTACTTATTTAGTTATAACTTAATCATGTTACTGTAGCAAAACTCTGGGTTTAAAAACCATTAAAATTGAGTTGGAATGAGATCTTTAACCTTATTCAAAAATGTTTCAGATCTGTAGCAAACGACACATATTAATAATAATAATATATGTATATGTATATCTATCTATCTATTTTTATATATATACGGGTATGCTTACAAAATTTGGTATATTAACTTGCTTATCCATTACTTTCTTTATCAAAAATTTCAATCGTCCATACATATTTGATTGGAGTTGAAATGACAAGTAAAAGAAATACTCAAACAGTTTGTCTACTTCACCAGAAAGTAGATTGCATAAACTGCCAGGAATTTCTATCTGAAATGATTGATTCTTCCGTCAGAAACTCAGTGTTTTCCAATTTACCTGCCACTCGACCAGAATCTTCAAATAAATTATTATCAGGTAATTCAGAGAACAGTTTTATTAGTGACACACCAATTCAATCAAAAATGCTGCAAAAAAATTCGTTCAATGAATTCTTATACTTTCTCAACGGAGATGACTATTATATAAGAGCAAATGAACTTTGGAATACTTTGCCAGTAGATTCAAAAGAAGTATTTAAAAAAAGAGCTATATTGAACAGTCCTGCTCTTAAAAATTTCCCCTTACAAATTCAGAGCCCAAGTACAACTACCTCATTTACATTCAATCAAACAACTGAAAATAATAAAATACCTTCACTTGCAAGAGTTAGACCAGCATCATTAAAACTCATAACTCCAATAGAATCGAAGCCAGAATTGGTTGATTCATTAGTGACTACAATATATGGAAAAAACATTTCAAAAGCTCAAAGGATCAAAGTTAAAAGGAAAGTGGATACAAAATTAAATAAGATTTTATCAGAAATTCCATTGGATAAATCAGAGAATAATTTAACAGAAATTACAAATCCATTTTTACTTGAAATTAGACATCAGCGGGATTTAGATAGAATATCAACCCAAATTAAAAGATTGGAAATCAAAGTAAACAATTTGGAAAATTCACCATTGGATTCTGCAAACAGATACACTTCAATTAATGAGCGCCCAGCAGTCAAGAAATCTAATAATGGATTGTTAAAGATGTTTTCAAAAAATTCAAAGAAAGTAATGAAAATATTTAAACCTAAAAAGAATAAATCTAGCATCAATATTCGAAAAAAATCTATTCCATAATTATTTGAATAAATAAAAATCTTATAAATGTTATTAAATTGG
Organism: Vanderwaltozyma tropicalis; assembly: GCA_030555675.1. NCBI lineage: Eukaryota > Fungi > Ascomycota > Saccharomycetes > Saccharomycetales > Saccharomycetaceae > Vanderwaltozyma > Vanderwaltozyma tropicalis. The sequence continues at coordinate 132,374 of JANIWO010000028.1, forward strand.
AAATACACTAAAATGCATGAACATAATAATAAACCTAATCAATAGACATGATATCTAATGGCTCAAAATCTTTACCTTCACATTGTGCTACGACTTGATCAATCTTCTTAGAAGCCCATGTGAATCTTGGATTGATTAAGAAAGGTCTCAAATCAAATCTATTATCATCTGGGGAATATTGTTCAGCATGATAACTTGGAGTAAGAACAGTTTGCTTATGCCTGTTAATAGCATAGAAGAAATAGAACTTTTTAACCTTTTCGGCAACTTGGGCTGGTGTTAGTCTTGGAGTCCATTCATGTAACAACTTTAGGAACATAGAATATGGACCGCATTTATCAACCTTACGCAAGTAACCAAATACACTCAATTCCACATAAGTCATACCCATATCAATTTCATCTGATTGAACATAATCTTTTGTAATTGGCTCTAATTCGGCTGTCGGAGTAGCAGTTAAGAAATCAACTAAAATAGGCATTTCATATTCCTTAGCAGCATATGCAATAAATCTTTTTAAGTCAGTCTTAGAGATACCACCGATTGGATTTATATCAGCAGAAGAGCAATCATACTTAGTTAAATAACCTCTCAAACATTCGTCAACATTGGCACTACCCAAAACTAGGAGACCACCAGAGTTTTGAATTCCTCTAACCCAAGGTAACAATTGTGCAAATAAATAAGCTAAGACCATTCTTAATCTTGCTTGAATATTTTGCAAAGCTAAATTTTCAATTTGAGAACCACCAAAAATTTTGAAAATTGGTTTCTTACCAGTAGCAACTTCGAACAAGCTAACTACACTGGTAACTAATGTATCCATGTTCAAATCTACGTGGTATGAACCAATGCATTTAGCTAAATCTTTTGCTCTTCCTCTAGTTTCAGCTGAAGAATTTTCAGTGCCCATAAAACAAGAGTGGAAAATCTTACCGGCTATTTCTTGAGGTGTGGTAGGAATCCAATCATCACTACTACGAGTTATCTTACGAACATCCTTGATTACTTGTTCATTACCTTCAGCAGCAGCTTTACAAACTAGTCTACACATAGAATGTACAATAACAGCTGTAGCACATGAATCAATACCACCAGATAGTGGTAAGAAATAACCAGTACCATTACATCTTCTTATGTAATCCCACATCCAACATGCTGGGCCTAATGCAATTTCTTCTTCTGGAGAATGATAAAATGCATCACGAGGTTTTGTTGGAACTATTAATGGATTAAATCTAGAACTCATTGGAGCAAGTTCAATAGGGACATCAATTCTTTTGAAACGGGTTTCAGTTAATGATGCTTGAATACCACGGGACATAAAAGCAGCACGATAAGTTCTAACTTCTTCCAAATCAACAGTAGCAGTAACAACTTCAACGTCATTCAAAGAGAATTGAGAGCCTTGTGCAACAATTCTACCATTAACAGCAATCAAAGCACAACCATCGTAATATAATCTATCACCATCACAACCACGTTGATTAGCATATAGATAGACACCACCACAACGACTAGTGGCATTTAAGATCAAATCTAATCTTTTGTTTAGTTTACGTAATTCATGGTGAGAACCTGATGAATTTGTAATGATTTCTACACCATCTAATGACATGGCAATGTTTGGGGATTGTGGAGTAAATAATTCTTCACATGTTTCGGCACCAATACAAGTATCCAAAGTATTGATGACAGCATCACCAAATTGAACTATTTTTTGACCTGTAATCTTTTGGATTTCTGGAGGTAATACAAAATCTTCAACCACACCAGGTTTCATCCATGGAGTAAAGAATCTCATTTCACGGTAGTTACCATCATTAGCCAACCAAATTTTTGGTCTAATAAATAGAATTTCACCATCTAAAGATAACAAACGACAATTGTAACGAACATTTTTATGTAGAACTGGCATACCAATATCTAAAATTAAACCATGAGTTTCTGGACGTTTAATGATATGAGCATACATTTCCCATGAGTGAAGACATACATCATTTTCCAGAAAATGATCTAAACAACCATAACCTGTAATTTCTAGTTCAGGACCAACACGTAACCTAGCACCTCTTTCCTTTGCAATCTTAATGGATTCTAAGATACGATCTCTATTACCTTCAAAATCTAAAGCCCATTGGTTAAGGTTACAAGTAGCAACAGTAAGTAGATGTGACATGGTTAAGCAGTGTATTAATCACAATCTAATAATTTCAGTAGCTTTAATGTATTAAAAACACTTCATAAACCATAACTCATCACTAAAATACTATTGTTAAACCATTTACTTTCAAGATATCTAGATACTTTTGATATAGCGAAATAAGAAGATGCCTTAATACGGATACCATATTAAAGACCATATATGGGCATATTTAACTTTTAAAACATACATATTGTACTTAACGTTTCTAATTATTACAGATGGTAATGGTTTGTGTTGAATTCAGTTCAAATGTGTATTATTTATAAATGTTTTTTAGCATTTTAACCACCATATACACCGCTAAAAACATGTCTAATTTCATTTGTGCTATAGTTTCCAGCTAGACATAATTGTAGTAAAATTCTACTCTTTTCTGGATTCAAATACCCTGATGCTACTATACTTGAGGTTGAGTCCATTACATCTCTTGGTAAACTTGCAATTGGAATCATACCATCTATACTTCTCTTTGAATAAACTATTGGGATATTCATGGATTGACATTTTTTGTTAACATCATCTGGTAATGAACCAGCACCCATTGTAGCAATAACGATACCCTTATATTCTTGACATACAATGTCTAAAAGTTTTGGAGAAAATGCTTGATGAGCGTATAATATACACACTTGAGGGAATGAGAAAGAAGTCGTGGAAGTATCAAGTTTCAATTTAAATCTATGACAACCTTGAGGTTTAACAGGTGGATAATAGTAGTGAATTTCATTGTTAACAAAATTACCCAAGTAACCTTGTCTAACATTAAATGAATCTAAACTGTTTGCATTTGTTTTAGTAATATAATAACCAGCAGAAATTTGATCATTTAAAGAAACTAAAACACCTCTACCTCTGGATTTAGAACTTGATGCAATACAAATAGCTTGATATAGATTCATTGGACCATCTGCAGAAACACTTGTGGATGGTCTCATGGAGCCAACAAATACAATTGGAACGTCGCCAGAATCAATTGTACTTTCAACAAAGAATGCAGTTTCTGATAATGTATCAGTACCATGAGTTATAACGATACCATCAAAACTTTGTAAAGAATCAGAAATACCTTTATAGATTTTGAATAATAATGGTTCATCGATATCTTTTGAATCAACATTACATAACTGTTCATATTCAATTTCACAAATTTTTGAAATATCAGGAATAGCATCTAACATATCTTGAATAGTTAAATCGACATGATAACCTGCAGTTTGTGAAGAACTGGAACCTTTAGCAGCAATGGTACCACCAGTACCGAGAATTTTAATTCTTGGTAAACTCTTTTTCTGTATAAGTTCAATGACTTCCTTTTCAGTAATTATTTCATCAGAAGTTGGTTGAATTGTAAACTGTGAATTTTCCACATCTGGACAAATTGTTGTAACTGCAACACACTCGTTAGGCATTATTTGGCTGCTGTTATTTACTTATGTATTTGCTTAATATACTTATATTCATATAACAAAATATATCTTCTTCATATATGGCTAATAGTCATCATTGAAACTTGAATATTTCTCCATAACCATACTCTACCGAAACTATATAATGAAAATATGAGCTAAAATAAAGTATACACATATATGGACATTTTAAATTTGAGTATTGCACCAATTCAATCCATAAGGTGTTCAACTATAAACATATATATCTAGATATAAAACATAAAAGTTAAATTGAAATATAATTTATTATATTAATTCTTTAATATATCTATATATGTGTATACCGATATACTTTTCAAAATGAGACTAATTTACATAAAGACCTTAAAGTATGTTATCCGATTTATTTACCTGGTAATAGACCAAATCTCTTCTTTAAAGTAACTCTTTGTCTAGAGTACTTGTCATCTGGAGAGAATCTAGCTGGATGAGCAGATTTAGTAATTTCACCGTCATCGTTGACCTTCTTCAAAGTGTAAATTCTCTTGCCGTCTTGGCCCAAAGTGTACATCAAATGCATGGCTGTGGTTTTTTAAAGGTCGTTGATCTGTTGTAACACAATAACTAACTCTATTTACATCTTAAATACATCTTATAAACCATTAATTATGTAAAGTTTCAATCATTTTATAGATTTCTTCTTCATCTCATCGCAATTTTTGATGAAAAATTTTATTGTGCGACGTGCGACGTGATGTGGATGTGATAGTGTTAAATGAACTGACAGTACACATAGACCTATATATACAGGTTTAGGTAATCCAGTTGACCAGTCAATGTAGTGTGAATTCTATCCATTTGTTATATTAGTTTGCTAAGTGCCTTATTTTCAAAGGCAGTTCATCAATTGGGCCCAGAAGCGATAATTGTTGTCGATTTATTTCAATGACGTTTCCATCTAGTTCAGTTTCTATATTACAGGAGACTACTTGATCACCTTGTAAAAACAATTTAATATGGACGTTATTATTTGGGGCAGACATTGACACTAGAGATGCGTTTAGATCTATGACGAGGTTAGTGACAATCCCATCTGTGGCCAAAGTCATTAAACTTATTTTTCTTAAATGGCTTTGCACTAATTGAATGTACACATCTTTCGCAAATATGTACACATCTTCATAAGAACTTATTAACCCATTGTTAATTGTTTTGTATATGCTATGGATATCGATATAGTTGGGGATTGTATGTTTGAAAAGAGCCCATATATTCACTTTCAACTTTTTTTTAAGTAAAATGTAAAAAGGTTTTTCAAAAGATGCTGTTTTTTCATTGTATATTTCTAATCTAATACCTAACATATCTCTTGTTATCTCCATTTCCTTTGTTCCAACATTCATCTTCAAATCTGACGGATCAACAACCGGGAAAAATGTCACACCAAATAATCTATGCATGTTTTCTATCATAATCTTTTCGTTCATCTCAGTAAGTTTTCGTTTTGAATTCGTAACATTATCTTCATCTACTAAACCTAGTTTAGTCTTACGTTTGGAAGGTGATATTAAAATTTCAGTGTCGATATCTCCAGAAATATCACTATTAAACATTTTATGTTGTACCATTGGTTGAGTTTTCAATGGCCATTCACCTTCTTGTGTATTTTCATTTTCTTTACTAAACTCATTCTGTATTCTTGATACATTTTGACGTTTCCTTGGAGTTAAAGGTACGTTTTTATCATTAGAATTAGATTTTATCTCATCAGCTTTAGCTTGTACCTCTTGATTTGAAGCCAATAAAGTGTAAAGTTCAGGATGTACATCAAACAAATGCTCAAATTCTCTAGTAATTGGTTCTTTAGATAATTCATCTTTCTTATTCTCGTTTATTTTCTCCTTAAACCCATCTCTTCTCTTTGTCAATGATTCAATTTCTCTTTTCAAAGCAATGATATCTTGCTCCAGATCTTGTAATTCCGTCATTATAACTTTGTCTCTATAAGAAAGTAGCTTTGATAGTACTCTAAGCAGTAGCAATAACCCCTCTATACTCTTTTAACCATTATCAAATACAGTATTTCGTCTCATCGATTCCATCATTTGTATATGAATTCCAAAATGTAAATACTAAATCTTGAACGCGTAATAGAAATTCGTGTTTAATATGGCACAAAGGCTTTAAGAGAGACACTTGCAAGTGACAGAGAAACTTTAGAGATTATTTATTTATTAAAATATAAATTTAGAGTTATATAAATATATACCAAGAAGTTTATAAAGAATAAGAGCGAAAAAATAATAATTGAGAAAGAATCAATTGATTCATTATAATTTCTCTTATTGAATTACCTCATCAATTTTTCTACTGGAAATAATTTCAATTATTGGTTTATTAGATGGTGCTGCTAATGGAGTGGTAATTGCCTTCAAGATTACCATTTGAGCAGTCTTACGAGCTGGAATACAGTATCCTAATAGTGAAGAACCTGGTTTTTTGTAAAAAATCGTGGAAAGTAAATCAGTGCAAACAGATTCTAACCCATTCTTATGAACTCTTTTAACAGTAGCAATTTTATAATCAATCAGATATCTCTTATAATTAACTAGTTTTTCTAATGTATCATCTGAATCTTTTAATACTGGATTGAAGTCAGGAACAAGTGCATCTGTCATTGGAGCACCAGATAATGCACCAGGTCTTAAAATATATATTTCATTCACATATGGAATTAAATCATTCTTTAATGAATCTTCTAATTGAAGTTTAACACGGAAATAAGAAAATATGGTACTTACTAATTTATTATTAAAAGTTGTAACAATTACTAATCTTTTATTATTAGTATTATTAAATTTTTTCAATAACTCTAACGTTAAATCATAATCAATACTCTTATATGAAACAGCTCTTGTGTTACGACCATTCATACCTAATGTTGAAATCATTGTTGAAATTTGATCTAATGGTTTCAATTGTTCTTTGGCAACAACATAATTTATTTTATTAGTTTCAGGATTTATACTTTCAATACGTTCTAGAACTGAAGATGTGGAAAATATTGAAGTTAATAATTCTGGCCACTTCTTAGAATTTTGAATAGTAATATGGTAAACAGATATATCAAATTGAAATTTAATAACTTCACCATCTTTGGACTCATAAGTTAAATTACAAATTTGCTTTTGTAATACATATCCCAATGTATCTGATTCAAGATTTAATTCCTTCAATTTGATATTACCTTCTTCAGTAATTACACTAATTGATGATCTATTATTATCTTTCTTCAATAAAAATGGGTTACTTTTACAAGTAACTATATTTACTTTTATTGAATCTAAAGTATTCTTATCAAATAACTCAGTAACTTGTGGTTTTCTATTAATGCAATAGATATTTTTTACAATTTTTATAACAGTTGATTGAGTATTATCATGAAGTTCTTTAGATTCATTATCATTCTTTGGATTTAGTTTACTACGGACTTCTTCAGAATTTTGTAAGTAGAAATTTATATCAAATAATGTTTGAATACATAATCTACCAACTAAACCTGTCGAACCAAAAGCTAGTGTATTTTCAGTAAATTTGTCAGACGATTTAGCGTTACCTAAATTGATTGTTATCATCACAATGTTTTATTTATAAGTAAATAAACTTAAATAAATACTAGCAACTATAGAGTACTGTAGCCTGCTCATGAAATTGGAAAGCTCAATATAAAGTAACTTACATATTTTCAAGAACAATTCTTATATATTCAGTTTAACCTTTAAAATGACATATTTAGTGTCGCTGGTGACACAAAATATTTATTGATTAGATATATGTTAAACCCGTCACTTGGAATACTTCAAAATATCTTGCAAGTATTCATATCTTCATTTTTGGTTAAAATGTAAGCTGTTCAATTAATAATTTATTCCTGTTTTAATCATTTCTATATTACCAACAAACATAAAATTGTTGTAAAATATTAAAACTAAATGTTAAAATTAAGGTTAAAAAATTCAAATACCTTGTAGAATACGGTATAACTGACTAATATTTTTCTTGAAGATGGTGTTCTCGATTTGAATTGGATGATTAACTTTCAGATTCATTGCTTTAACAGTAGGAAAGTATGTAATTTTTTAATATGGTTAATAACAAATAGGAGAAATTTAAAAATTTGTAAATAATAAGCGGTTTTAGCTCAGTTGGGAGAGCGCCAGACTGAAGAATTAAAACTTCGGTCAACTCAAGTTATCTGGAGGTCCTGTGTTCGATCCACAGAAATCGCATTATTTTTTTGATATTTGATCAATATATGTAGCAATGAGTATGGTATTATTTTTAATGCACCAATTCATTTAATTTTAAATCAATTATTTATTTTACCAACATTGTCAATAATATTCAGAACGTGATAATTTTATTTTATTTATACAAATATATAGTATTTAAATTTAAACAGAGACTTTACATAATCTTTTATTATCATTGCTGATTGAAGTCTCACTAGGCCGAAGATAATTGTTCCCGTTAGCAACAATACTGCCATTGTAAACAGTATCAATGGATCTTTTCGAACTCTTTGGATTCGTGTTAACCGTTGCTAACGATAACAATTCATCATTCTTCATCAATAATAATAAATTGTTTTCCAATTGAGATAATTCAATGTCCTTAACACATAAATTATAATTTAATTTTAATAAACACCATCTTTCCATCATTGATAAATTTTTTTGTGATAATCCACTAACATAGTGCCAACTTTTCATAGTAAAAGTATTATCATTTAAAAATTTATGAGCAATGATTAAACAACATAAAAAAATTCTCTTTGCACAATGTGCAAATTCTGGTAAATTTAAATTTTCAAATGTTTCAATTTGATTATTAGTTACATACAATTTTTCAAAATAAACTGCAGCTAATAAAATGGTTTGTTTATTACATTTAGATCTTCCGATAACTTCATTCATAAAGGGAACAACAGTCTTTACAGAGTTGTTAATCTTATCCTTTGCTAAACTTTGTGTTATCATAGAAAGACGTTTGCCTAATTGGAATAAAAACTTCTTTTGGAATAAATTTTCCAAAGATTGTTTTGGTTTTTGTTTTGTAGGTGTATTCTCTTGAGATGCTGGAGGGGTAGTACCTGTACTTTTAGTATTTTCATAAGGAGGAGTGTGGTAAACAACAGCTTGCTGTTGAGTTACTTTAGTTCCAATAGCATTTGAGTAATCAGTTAATTCCACTGATTCATGCCGGGTATCTGGCGTTATCTGCCGCCGTATTTGGTTGTGGGAGTTCATCGTAATATTACCAGATATATCGATATATCTGTATAACTGGTACTTGTCTTTCTAATCTATTGAATAAAGACAAAGACTCTTATATATATATATATAAACATATATCTATAAACTTGACTTCTTCATTAAACTTAAATATTACAAATAGTATTAACTATGATTCATTCAACATCATTCATTGGGAGCAATGAGTAATAAATTTTGAAAAATTTTCAGTAGGGAGAGTCACGTGCCTGGGGTTTTACAGTATGAGAAGTGTTACTTAGCAGTGGTTATCACCTTGAATCGATGGAGCAGAGACTCTAAGAGTGCTTTGAAATGGCAGGGGCAACATCATATGTCCAGTACAATTGGAATGAGAGTTAAATATGGTTATTTGATCAAATTATTAGATATCGTGTAAAATGACATTGTAAAGAATAGTCATAAATATATATGTGATATATTGTATTAACATGGATATATACTATTTAATAATGATATTACTATTATTCATTGGTATATGATCTGTTCAATGCTAGTTTGTGTCATTGTAGGCTATTTGTTCTGGTAGCAGGAAGCTGACACAGAACATTGGCTTTGTTGGTGAGACTTTGCGTACTAAATGGAAACGTAATTGAGATAATGGTAATACTTGTTCAGTAGTTTGTAAAGACTTGATTATTCTAACGTAAACTCTTTCTTGCACTTCCTCCATGGTCAAAGTTTCGTCGTTATCGTATTTTTCAAAACAATGCACATGTATCCATGGCATTTCCATCTTTGAATTCTTGTTGTTAGCTAAAACACCATTAAAATTACCTAAGAAATCAATGGCACTATCTGGTAAATTCATTACATAATGATTGATTTGTAATGGGATAGGTATTTCATTAAATTTTTTTTCATTTAATTTCATTGTTTTATCATGTTTTTTCCTTCTAATTGGTATTTTAATAATTGGTTCTTCAGAAATCCAATTTTCTAATAAATTTAAAGATTTATTAATGAACTCAGCACCATCAAGGTTAAATGGTTTAACTGTTTGTTGCACTTTATTCAATTCAATGTTTTCTTGTAAATATTTGAAACTTTCTGGGTTTAAATCATTAGCCAAGACAATAACTTCCTTTTTACCTGCTGGGACGGCAAATGGTCCTACACCAGCAAAGACATCACATACTACTTGTCCCGGTTTAAAATATTGTGTAACTAATCTATCATGTTCTGTGTGTAGTCTAGAATTCCAATAAACTTTACTGAAATCAAAACGGAATGTACAGTTAGATTCCTTTTGTTCAACAATTAAATTATCTTCTTTACCAGCAATGACTTTCATTGGGAATGTTCTAAATTTTGTAGCAATAGAACTTACTTTATCAACAACTGATTCAATTTTATTATTTTTATCAAGAATAACTTGACCAATTAAAGAATCAAATGGTTTGAATTCTTTACGTAAATTTAAATGTGCAACATGTCCAGTAATGGTAAAACCTGTTGGAATTTCATCTAAAAATTCTTCTGGTAAGACAGCTCTTAAAATCTCTTCAGCTTTCCAAAAATTATAATCTAAGTTATATTCGTATGGTAAAATTTCAGCATTCGTATCTTTTAAAAATTGTAAAGCTTCTGGATCCAATTTTTGTTCAACTTCATTGACATTGCTAATAGTATCATTCAACAAGACACCTTTAACAACAGTATCATTATCAGAAGATAAAGTCTTGGCCTTCTTATTCTTATTACCTTCATCACTAGTGTGATTACCAGATTCTAAATATTCTAATTTAACAACATGTGGAATTCTTGGGACTCTCAATATAGATGATTTGAACTGCTTAGCAAATGTGAAAATATGTTTAGGTTCAGGAAATTTAACAACACATAATGGTACCGTAGTAACAAAGAATGATCTGTCCAATGTCTTCATATCACGAGCCACAGGTGGTTGATATTTAAAACTTGTAACTGAACTCATCGATCTAACCGTATATATATTCTTAGCCACTATTTTACTTAAACCAAAGTTCATCAACTGGATTCACTATTGGAAATTGACCTCAATGGTTCACAGGAAGTGCAATCAATCAAGATATATACACCATTTGAATATGATTTATTACTGTTCAATCACACTATATTATCTTGAAATTATTTCAAATTTCATGCGATGAGCTTCAAACTGAAAAATTTTCGATATTCCACGTAGAAATTGATAGTGAAATAAAATTTGATAGTGATAATTACTATTAAGAATTGGTTAGTTCCGTTGACTATTGATCAAGTTAAACCATCTCAAGTGTTAATATACCGACTAAGTTAGTGTAAATTTTGTGTCCCAATTGAATTGAAGTTTTTTATTCAACAAAAATTACGATGTCTGAAGTCATTAGTGTTGTTAAGAGACAAGGTGGATTCCAATACGCTTCAATTATTGATGAAGAGAATGATATTGAAAGTGATGATGATGATGTGTATATGTCTGATGCTGAGAAACCTCAAGCTAGTAGCGAGTATGAAAATGCTGCCAGTGATATTGTCACCCCTGGTGAATTAGTTACTGATGACCCAATTTGGATGAGAGGTCATGGTACTTATTTCTTAGATAATGTTACTTATTCTTCTGTTGCTGGTACTATTTCAAGAGTTAACAGATTATTGTCTGTTATCCCATTGAAAGGTCGTTATGCCCCTGAGACTGGTGATCATATTGTTGGTAGGATTACAGAAGTTGGTAATAAAAGATGGAAAGTTGATATTGGTGGTAAACAACATGCTGTATTAATGTTAGGTTCTGTTAATTTACCAGGTGGTATCTTAAGAAGGAAATCTGAAAGTGATGAATTGCAAATGAGAACTTTCTTGAAAGAAGGTGATTTATTAAATGCTGAAGTTCAATCTTTATTTCAAGATGGTAGTGCATCTTTACATACTAGATCATTGAAATATGGTAAATTAAGAAATGGTTTGTTCATCAAAGTTCCAAGTTCTTTAATTGTTAGATCAAAAAACCACACACACAACTTACCAGGTAATATCACTGTTGTCTTGGGTGTCAATGGTTATATTTGGATTAGGAAAACTTCTCAAATGGATTTGGCTAGAGATCAACCGCCTGGTGGTAGTACCGGTGGGTTTGCTCAACCTGCTGGTCCAACAGGTGCTAAATCATTAAATCCATCAAGTAATATTTCCATTACCAGATTGGAAGAAGAATCATCATGGCAAATTTATTCTGATGAAAATGATCCATCCATTAATAATAGCATAAGGCAAACCATTTCTCGTTATGCTAGTATAATAAAATGTTTAGCATACTGTGAAATTGGTATAACGCAAGAGCGTATTGTTAGTGCATATGAAGCCAGTATGGCTTATCCAAATGTTGGTTCATTGATTGAAAGAGAAGTAATGGAAAGCATTGGTGATGACGTAATGAATGTCGAAAAAATGAGAGGTAATGCTGACAACTAATAAAAAATTCATATCGTATATACATATCATTTGTAAATTATAAATCATATAAAACATAATAACTCATAGTAAATTCATTATATATTACAAAATTAAATTAAAACATCAGCAAAGTACTTTTAAAAGTTTTACAAAAATAATAAATTAAAACAGGTACAGTTATCTATAGATTATATAAAGTCATGATATCATCATCAGTTTTGAATTAGAGATAAAAACTATTAATCAGCTTTTTTTTCTAATTTCTTACCGTTGGCAAAGGTGGCAGCAACAATCAATGGGAAAACAATAGTGGCATCAGCATAAACTTTAACAGATTTAGCTTCAGCTTTAATCTTACCCCAAGAAACAGCTTCATCAGGTCTAGCACCAGCATCAGAACCATCAAATTCTTGACCAGTGTTAATATAAACAGCGTAATCAGCACCATTTCTCATCAAACAAGCGTTGGCAATATGATGCTTAATCAAACCACCACCCAAGATAATCATACCAGCGTGGGAGGCATCCATGGACATGGAGTTAATCTTACGGATATCAGCAACAATATCAACTCTTAATTGTTTTGGAGAAGCTTTGAATGTATGGAAGAATAACATATCACCAATGGAACCATCTGTTAAAGATGGACAGAAAATTGGAATCTTATTTTTATGAGCCCAGTATAAAACAGAAGATTCATCATTAATTTCCTTACCAAAACGATCGATCATCTTAGAAGGAGTCCAGATTGGAGAGTCAACATCTTGGTTAGCTTCCAAACAATCATTACCATGTTTAGCAACATAAGCATCTTGTTCTTCCAACATGGTATCTAAGATTGGAACAATCCATTCTTCGAACTTACAGTAGTTATCATTTGGAACTAATAAGTTACCAATACGGTTTAAACCTTGTTCACGTAAGCCAGCACCTTTCAAAGAGAATTCACCCAAGTAGGTTGGAGCTAAACATTTGATAAGATCTTCTTCGACACCACCAGCGGAAGCAACCAAAGCATCAACCATCTTATGTTGAACTAAGTAACGTAAAGTTTCACGTAAACCGGAACTGATCAAATTAGAAGTGTAACCCATGAAGATGGTAGTCTTTTGGTAACCTTCTTCATCAAAGGAACCCTTTTGGTCATGTTCATGTAGTTCATCTTTATGCTTACCTCTCCATGATCTCATGTTATCAATGATATCACAAGCTTGACCCAAGGAACTGGCTTGGAAACCCATGCTTTTCATAGATTCAATAAGGTCTGAAGCCTTCATATCGACAGCTTCTGGCTTAGAGTAGTCAATACCTTGGATCTTGATGTAGTCATCCGGAATTGGAACTGAAGCTTTTAAAACAGCATCGTTTAAAGTATCTGGTAGTTTATCGTTCAAATTAGACATCTTGCACTGATATTCAATTAACTTGGCCAATATCAATAACCTGATAATAGAATTGGTATAACGTATAGTACCAATTGAGTCTATATCTCTCATTAAATAGTGTCTTCCAAGTAATGAGAATTTTTCAAACTGCTGTATCCTCTTACTGCTTGAACGAAAAACCGTCATGAGATATCTGAAAAATTAATAATGAGATGAGATGAGCTATTGAATTGAATATATTACCATGTAAGAAAAAAGTAAGAATCTATGTTTTGGTGTGTGTACTTTGATAACTGTACAATACAGTTGTAGATCTGGCACTCGTTGGCATGAATGAGAGTAGTTGGTCAGGGGAATGCGAATATACTGATTGATTATGGTGATTTGGAGTATTTGTATCGATGTTTAGTGAGGAACCCTAAGTTGAGTTTGAATAATGAATTTACAAAGCAAAACTATGAGTACATTAATGTTACCATCAAGGATTATCTGAGGGGGTTAGTTTGTCCTATGGAAATGATTTCTATAGCTGTGGAAGAGGTAAAAGATATTTTGAGACAGTATATTGAGATATTTGATGATGATACAGTTACTGTATTTAAAATCCCAAATTTAAAATCTAGTGACTTTGTAAATGTACTACAGTCTGACCATTTTACGACTGTATTTAGTAATACAAATTACTCTAAAGTTTTGTTGGAAATAAAGCCTAAATGGGTTCATTATCCTTCTGATTATTGCAGAAATTGTACTCATAACATACTCAAGAATCGTGACATCAGTTATTGTTACTCAAAACTAATATACGATAAACTACATTTACATGATATCTTATCTAGTTCAACTCCACATTTGCCATTTGAATTTATTGATGATCTGTTACTGTATCTAGGTGATGATAATAATGTATTTAGAGTGTTACATAATGCTCAAGAAAAATTATCTATTAATGATATAGAATCTTTACAATCTGAAGAAGATATTAATAGAGGAATTCTTTCTCTTATGTCAATAAGAGATGTAACATGTTTCATTGAATGGAGTTTATTCAATAGAAAACAATTTAAAGTCAATATTGTGGATGTAGATATGAAGCCAAAATCAAAATGGACTCATTGGGTAAAGACACATGATAAACTAAAATTATTCAAAGAAAAACAGTATCATAATAATGAATGAAAAAATGTATTATCTATTTTTATAACTTAAATATTTTACTAATAAAATGCATTGTTCAATGAATATCAATTGAACTTATATTGTGTGAATAACATGTCGTGATAAAGAGTCGAAAGCACGTTGTCTATTCAACTTCGCTAAACAGATCACTGTCTAAATCTTCAGGGACATCGCTATAATGTGCACTGTCACT
Organism: Vanderwaltozyma tropicalis; assembly: GCA_030555675.1. Lineage (NCBI taxonomy): Eukaryota > Fungi > Ascomycota > Saccharomycetes > Saccharomycetales > Saccharomycetaceae > Vanderwaltozyma > Vanderwaltozyma tropicalis. The sequence goes on from JANIWO010000028.1 coordinate 147,472, forward strand.
GTCACTTTCAGACATACTGTCGTCTTCATCACCAGCTTCTGAACCGTTAGCTTCAGCTTCTAGCTTTCTTTGAGCTCTTCTTGCTAACTTACGTTCCTTCTTGGCATCCTTAACGGCCTTCTTCTTTGCTATATTTTCTTCTTGTTCCTTTCTTCTT